>VXAY01001200.1:0-86018 GCA_013399855.1 Oxyruncus cristatus | reverse complement strand
AAAGTCTTTTCCCCTGCTGGAGGGAGAGAAGCGGGGGGGCTCTCCCATGCTTCTGCTTCACTGACCTTGGAGACTCTGTCTTATCTCGAGTTTCTCTCTGCTCTCCGCTGGCTGCAGTTTCTTCTGTAACGTCTCAGCCGAACAGCTTTTCCTGGAGTTTTCTTCTCCCCTCTGCTACATGCTTTGGCCAGAGGATTCAGTGCCATGCCTGCCCCTGGCCCAAGGCCAGGGGTGGAGGGCGTCTGGCCCCCCATTCGGGGGGGCCTCGCTGCCTCCTCACTTACATCATGGCTCCGAATTTCTTTCTGCGCCACACACCACTACAACGACAACAACCCTTCTTTTCCAGTTTGTGTTAAATATGGAATTCGTGGAGACGTCAGAGAAGTTTCTAATTGGCTACCTAGCTGGAATTTCACCTGGAACTAACCATCTTCTACTCTAAAACTGAGGGGGATGGGCTAAACCATGACACCTTCCAACCCAAATCATTCTATGTTTCTATGTTTCTATTTTGTGAGGTTAGTCAAGGAGAAAATTGGAAGCACCAAAAGCCCAAGTGGAATTTTAACTGGCTAGTGCCATAAAAGGCAATAAGAAATGTTTCTATAAATATACTAGCAACAAAGGGAGGGGTAAGGAGAATCTCCATACTTTATTGGATGCAGGGGGAAAACATAGTGACAGTGATGAGCCCAAGGCTGAGGTACTTAATGCCTTCTTTGCTTCAGTCTTTCGTAGTAATTTGTTAGCGGAACCAATTGGCTGGTGGAAAAGGACCTGTTGGTGCTGCTTGACAGCAGAGTGAAGATGAGCCAGCAGTGTGTCAAGAGGGCCAATGGCATCCTGGCTTGTATCAGAAATAGTATGGCCAGCAGAATTAAGGAAAGAGTTTTTTCCCATTATCCGGCACTGGTGAGGTTGCACCTTGAATCCTGTGTTCGGTTTCAGGCCCCTCATGACAAAAAAAAAAACACTGGGGTGCTGGAATGTGTCCAAAGAACAGCAATGAAGCCAGTGAAGGGTCTGTAGCACAAGTCTGATGAGGAGCAGCTCAGGGAGCTGGGGTTGTTTAGCCTGGGGAAAAGGAGGCTCGGAGGACCTTATTGCTCTCTACAGATACCTGAAAGAAGGTTGTAGTAAGTTGGGGGTTGGTCTCTTCTCTCAAGCAACAAGCAACAGAACTAGAGGAAATTGCTATTAATTGCATTTAGTTTTAGAGTAATGAAATTTTTTTTTTTTGAAAAGGGTTGGTAAACATTGGAACAGGTTGCCTGAGGAAGTAGTTGAGTCACCATCCCTGGAGGTATTTAGAAAATGTGTAGATGTGACACTTAAGGACATGGTTTAGTAGTGGACTTGGTGGTGTTAGCTTTGTGTTTGATGATCTGAAAAGTCTTTTTCATTGCACTGCTAATAAAAGGTCTAACAATCTTATGAAACAAAGAGAGGAAATGATAATAGAATAATAGAAATTTAGCCTTGAAGATATCACTACAAGTCATCTATTCCAACCTCTGACTTACAAGTAGGACTATTGTTACTGCTGGATTCAGGTCATAGCTTTGTCTATATAAACCTTGAAAGTGTTCAAAGAAGGGAACTCAATTGTGTCTCTGAAATTGTTTTCCAAATGCCCAGCTTGAATCTTCCTGCTCACAGTCTGTGATTTTTAGCCCTTCTGTCGTTGTTCGAATAGAAATAATCTCCATTATCTTTGTAACATAGTTTCACACTGTTGCATGGGCTCACTCTGCCTCAACCACAGAGTTTTGCAGTCCACCCTATTGAGTTTTATGAGGCTTCTGTACATTCAGCCCTCAAGTGTATCAACTCTGGGTTAAAATTGTGCTATGCAGTGTGTTACCTCTCTTCCCAGACCCAGCTTTGTGCTGTATGCAGATTCATGGAATAGATACTTGGATTTGAAACCAAGATTGCTGTGAAGGATTTTGACCAGTATCAATACCTGAGGTGTTCCACTCTACCAGCCATCAGCTAGATGTCGAGCCACTGGTTACTGCCCTGCGAGCCTAACAGTCCGTCTAATTTTAAACTCACCTAATATTCTGATTATCTAGCTCAGATTTTCTCATATTCCAAATAAGAATGTTTTGTCATACAGTGTCAGAAATCTTGCTAAAGTCAAAATATATGAAATCCTCTCACTATCCCCTCATTAGTAGATGAACACTTTTCATCCCAGAATACAGACCAGTCAGTCAAGCAATGTTTGCTCTTTATAATTACTTGCTAAATGCCCCTAATTAACTTTCTGTCCTTTATTTGTTTAGAAATGGGTTCCAAGAGGCCATGCCCATGACCTTTCCAGGGACAGAGATGAAGCTGATTGGCTTATAGTGCCCCAGTCTTCCTTCCCACATTTTTATCTTAAAGGTAGACATAACATTAATCTTTTTCCTAGTTACTAAATCACCTAAGGCCACTGACACCTTTAATGTCTATGTTGTTATAAGTACTACAACAGCCATTATACTTTCCTGACAAATTAGCAATTTTTTTAATTTACTGTGGGTGGCTGACCACTCATACAAGAACAGTAGAGAAGTACCTGTTTTCATTGATTCATTTACATTGAAAGTCTTTTCGAATATCAACAATCTTTGTAAAACACCATAGCAATATCCCTTATATGCCAGCATGTAATTAATTTTTTTTATAAACAGCTGCACAGTTCATCTACCTATTGGTTAGTGGACAGCAAATGAAGGCAATCCTGGTGATGACAGTAGTGTGTCTCTTAATGGAAAGGTGTATTTGGTCAGTTACTGTTTTCTTAGGATTCATGGATAATACTCCCTATAAGATTCCATAAAAGAATCCATTATGTTATTCAGAAGTCTTACAACCACTGCTCATTTTGTCAGGTTTTACGTGGTTTTGTTTTGTGATTTTGTTTGTTTGTTTGGGCTGGTTGGCTTTGTCAGTGTTGGTTTTTTTGTTTTTTTTTTGGTGGATGTTTTTTCATTTGACTGATACTTATTTCATGAAAATTTAAACAGATGTGTACAGAACGAGACTGCTCCAAGGCATATCTTCCAGAAGGAGTTATTTAGTCTTCCTGTCTCCTTCTTGTCCACCTGCTGAAGTCTTCTCCAGGCTGTCTCCAACAGCTATTATGTGTAATAAGACAAACGTTGTAGAACCTAGAAAGGTTTAATTTCCTACACTATAAAACGCAGCTGGATCATCACTAAATATCTGTATAGGTGTTTTATCTGGATAGAATGGTGAAATCAGTAACATGAACTTTGTCTTGCAGTTTGTTCACAAGTGTAGCCCCATCTACAGTGAAACGCCAATCAGTAGAAGAGGTCAAATAATAACATCATACCACCTTAGTTGATAAACAATGTTGTAATTGTTATACAATCAAACTGAGACAAATGGAATAGTCTGTGTAATGTTTTAGTGGCCCCCAATTTACATTCTGCTCCTTCAATTTATTCTTTAGAGCTGTGTGAATAGGATACAACATACCAAGTATATATAGCTAAATTAGGATTTGCTGCTACTAATTCTCTTTTTCCTCTTTGGTTTATGTACAGTACAGAAACAAAAGACCTAAAAGTAAAAATCAATGCTTCCTAATTTTGAGGGCTTTTTGGGTAGTAAATTGAGTATGTCACTGACTGCTACAGAACAACAGACACCTTTGGGGATAGGATCTAAATAGCTTCCCTGATTATGTTTTCTGTAACAGAACTTGTGTTGAAGATGACAATACCCAGTAAAATCTGTTGTTCTAAGTATTATTTTGACAGTTCATTTGGTTTTGCTTCAAGCCTGTGGACACTTTATGAGAAGCAATGACAGACTTTGCAGTGATTATACTATTTTTTACTTTGTTTTGAGGGGAATGCTGGGTTTTTCTACCTAAAAAAAAATATATAAAAAAATAAATCAATGTTAATGACATAGGCAGACTTCTCAATTGCCTCATTGTGGCAAGTGTGCAAACTGAGAAACTGAAGTAAAAGAAAGACAAGCCCAGACCACTAATAAGATAAGTGTGTTAAGGTATCCTACCAGTATGAGTCCTTTCAGAGACCTGCAGCAGCATGTGTGGTGCACGTTGCTGAGATTATTCCGAAATTGAGAGCAAAGATGAATGCATGACCTGCTTTCAAATGAGAATGAATGCAGCTCCTGGTAGCTCAGCATGATATTTCCTTTAGACTCAGAGCCAACTGCTACAAAACAATAAAGAAAATCCTCTCCAAGCGGCATCTATCCTTCAAATAGATGAGCAACAGTAGCTGGCAGGGAGTGGAAGAATCCTGCATTTGCTTTTGGTATATAATTTCAGACATCTGCTCTTCTCATGATTCCTACAGTAAAATCCTCTGATGAAAACTGGCACCAGAAAGACTGTATATATATATATTTATACATGCATACATATATGCATATTTTTATATAGTACTGTGTTGTAAAATAAAAGTTTATCTGGAGAAATAAACTAATGATCTGAATTTCCAGCGCTAAATACTGCTTACACTGAGTTCAAGATACATGTTTTAAGTTGTTATATTAAGCCTGGAATCAGTGGAAGTAAAAAAATAATGTGCTTTTACATGGAAAAAATAAATACATTTTCTGAAACAAATGATGAATAATGACTTCTGTACATTGCTATGAATATGTAGGCACAAAACCTGAGACACAATAGATTTTCTTGATGTTCAGAAAATATATCTAGTCTTCAATTCAGGGCTCCTGAATTTTATTTTTGAAAATTTAGGCATTGAAAATAATACATTGAAAAAAATAAGAGTATAAACTCAAGGTAGTACAGATGTCAATGGTTTATGAATGTCACTATTTACATGTGTAATAACTATGAAATAGCGTGACGTGGTGATTCTGCCCCTCTACTCTGCTCTGGTGACACCCCATCTGGAGTACTGCATTGAGCTCTGGGGTCCACAGCACAGGAGGGACATTGACCTGTCCCAAGGAAGCCGCCAAGAACTATTAGAGGGATGGAGCATCTCTCCTGAGGAATGGCTGAGAGAGTTGGGGTTGTTCAGGTGGAAGAAGAGAAGGCTTAGGACTGACCTAATTGCAGCCTTCCAGTAACTGAGGGGAGTCTACAAGAAAGATAGAGAGGAACTTTTTACGAGAACATGCAGTGAGAAGAGAAGGGGGAATGGATTTAAACTGAGAGTAAGGTTAGATCAGATATTAGGAAAAAAATCTTTATTGTGAGGGTGATGAGGCGCTGGAACAGGTTGCCCAGACAAGTTGTGGATTATTATTGTAAATATTATTGTAAAGGATATCAAAGACTGAATTTCAACCAAGATAAACATTACCAAATATTGGGTACTTCTCTGAAAGCATTTAGCATCTCCATGGTTAGATCCATTCTGTGCTGACCTGTGAACTTCCGGTGCATCAGTTTCTGCACATTGACTCTTGTTTTATTGTTTGGCACCACAGAGAATGGAGCCTGGCTCTATCCTCTTGTCACTCTCCCTTCAGATACTTAGAGACATTGATGAGGTCCCCTCTCAACCATCTCTTCTTGAGTCTCAACAAGCCAAGCTGCCTCAACCTGTCCTTGTAAGCGAGATGCCCTAGTCCCTTAATCATCTTTGTTGCCCTCCACTGGACTTGCTCCAGCAGCTCCATATCTCTCTTGTATTGAGGAACCCCATCGAACTTGGCCTTAAACACTTCCAAGACTGGGGCATCCACATCTTCTCTGGGTAACCTGTTCCAGTGTCTCACTACCCTCTGAGTAAAGCCTTTCTTCCTAACACCTAAACTAAACCTGTCCTATCACTATCTGCTCATGTAAAAAGTCCCTCTCCCTTTTTTTTATAAAGAAAAAAAAATGTTAAAAATGTACCATTTTTTTAATAACCTCTTTAAATCTTTGGTTTAGACACACAGCAGGTGATATTGTGCTCTTTAGAACATCAGCCAGCTGTACCTGAACTACTGTACGGATAATCTAGAAGAGCGTACTCTGAGTATATATTCATATATATATGTGTGTTATCATGGAAATGAACATCTTCATTTAAACCAAAAATTTTGGAGTTTAGAGATTATTTTGACCTTAATAACACATTTATTTGAAGTAGCCTTCAAAGTTGAGCAAGAACAAAACTCTGCTGTCTTTTCTTGTCTTATGAAAATCCAATGTATTATGGCTGAATTTCAGGATTAGGGAGATTATAAGAAATTTGCTAGGACAATTATACTCGTAAAACCCTCTGCTGGAGAGATACATACTTGCAAAAGGAACTCGTTCTTCACCATAATTAAACTGTCTTCTTGAATGTCACGAGCAGCAGATTTCTTTGTCCCCCTAATTTTACTGTTTGCAAATGCGATTCCCCCCCCACACACACATTCATTGCATCTATGCTAGCAAAACGTTTGAAGTTCAGCCTCAACCATTTTGCCTTTCTTCTTAGGAAGAAAGCTGGCCATCTGATAAAATGATAACTGAACATGAATATTTTTAAGAGCTAGGCTCACATTGTTCACACTGCCAGAGCAACACCTGCAGCAGCATAGTTTGCATTGGGAGTGCTCGGGAGTTTACAGAGCAGTTTTACTTGCTGGGGGGAGGAGGCACCTGTCTCTAGCCATCTGCAGTCTGCAGAGCTGGCACAGACCATGAAAGAGTTTCTTCAGAATTGAGGAAGTGACGTCTGCAACAGTCACTTGAGTGTAATCTGAGCAGTGCATCTCTGTGTCCAAAATGAACATTCTCCAAAAACCTAATCATGCAGAAATACAGGCAGATAATATGGAAGACTGAAGATTCAAGTCATACACGTGTCTGTGGTATATGCCTCTGTAGATATTTTTTTACCTTTTGAAGTAAATGCTCAGAAAACTTACAAAAAAAAAAGTTAAATGACAGTTCTATAGGTTCCAAATTCATGTGATTAAAATATAGAAAATGCCTAATCTGTGATTATGCAAATATGTATAATCACAGGAATACCATCTTTGTGCAGTCACATATATTTTAAATAGTATTTCTCATGAACTGAGTGCATATTTCAGATGTACATGAGAACAGGCAAGACTCTTCAAGAAATTACATATCTGTTCTAGCAATTGAATGCAATATACAATTGAATACAATAGATTAAGCTTTCTTTTTCATGTTTCACTACATATTACCTTATTCAATGAGAATTTATCTTGTAAATTTTGTTTTCTGGATAAGAAATGAAGCACCTTTTTTTTTTTTTTTTGAGATATAGGCTCACTTCTTCTAAGGAGATACATCTCTGTTGGCATCTTTCACCTACCATTTCGATGTGTATTACAGTTTATTTTATACAACTGTAGCATTAATGATGGGAAGCAATTCATAGGCATGGTAGACATGTGAATGACACTCTGAAGTACAAATTATGTCATTATGTTAGACATGTGGCTGGCAGGATTTCAACAGATGGAATTAAATGATTAGCATAACAAAATAGCTGATTTTAACTACACAAGGTGGTACGAAGAATAAGTCCTGCTGTGTTATTAGTCTTTTATGTTTATTTATTCACATTTAAGTAGTTCCCTTCTGTCTGAAGTAGCCATCAATGTAGTAAGAATGTTCCTGCTAGAATCCACACTTGTTACTGCCACTATGGCATCTTCTGTGACATGGATCACCACTGGAAACAGTATGAAGCAATTTTTTTCAAGAAAATGGAAACAGGAAAAGGAATATGAAAATATGGAAATATTGCTGAAATTTTAACACTTCTGATTTTCACATTTTCTTCAAACTGTATGGTCAATTTTATTTAAAATTCTTATGAGATCATTTGCATTATCTATGTGAACTCACCTGGAGTTTTGTCTAGCTGCAATTTATCTTGTCACAAGTTATTTCCACTTTTAAAGATTGTGCAGTTCAAATGATGTACATTGTTATCACCATCTTTTTAATACCACTATCCAGCATTGCTCTCAGGACTCTCAGCAACACTTTGGCTGTCCTCCCTTTTAACTTACACGGTGATCAAGTAAACTTGCAACCCCAAAACTAAGTATTGCTTCCGTACCCAGCAGTCACATTGGAAGACAGAATAGCATCACCAAACTCTCAAGAGAATTTTTTGCTGTTTCATTTTTAGGAAGCTGATCTCTTCAGTAAGAACTCTTTGGAGAACCATTCAGTTGTGTCAGTTTCTGAGGTCAAATAATTATCAGAGTTCTTTGTTCAAATACGAGCCAAAAAGTGAACCACAGTTTTGAGCATACATCTGTCATAGTATCTGAATTCTTACCTCCTGTGTTGATGCTAACCATATCCTGAGCTAAACTGCTTGTTTGTGAATTATTTAAATGGATCGGTACTTGAACAAAGGTTTATCTTTGATTGATAAAAACATTAATTTTCTCTGCAAATTAGTAGTTATGTAAAAAAATTCAAATAATAGCAATAAATAAATACATTTTAGGCAACTATGAAGTTAAGATTGTTGCACTTCTATAAAACTTTACTCATAAATAGCAGTATGCTTATTATGGGAGCAGAAAATGCATCATGGTGTCTAGAGCTGTGCATGCTCTCGATCAGTTTGAAAATGGTGTGATTAAGTAGATACATTATCATTACTTTAACTGGTTGCATTTTTTTCATTTTCTGGTAATTCATTTCATAGTGACATGGGGTGTTTTTCGACAGGAGCACTTGGTGTCTATATATGGCCCCTCAAATGAACAGGTTTGTACTCTAGTTTCTTCCCAGCTACTTGGAGTAATAAACAAACACTAGAAAATGCAATATATTTGTGGAAGGGAGAAACAGGAAGAAATGTTTTGTTCAGTTTCTGAAGAAATATTTCTATGTGTTAGTATGTCTTTTTAAAATTAAACAGTAAATATTTCTGTTCATTTTTTAGTTGACCTGAGACACAATATTGCCCTAAATCCAGGTGAGGGATTTTTTGTGTAAATTATGAAAGCTCTAATTCTTGTGTCTTACTGACTAAACAAGATCATCTAGTTCACTCTCAGTTCCTCTCCAACTTAAATTCTTCTTGAAATCATTTGCTTCTGCAAGAATATAAAAGCTAGAGGAGTCATCAGTTATTAACAGTAATATTTATGGGTAAGAAGGAACCTTTGAAACACTGCATATTGATCCTGGACTAAGCTGTAGTGCCAGAAAAGCTGCTGAAGTATCTGGATTATTTTTCTAGCATTCATATATTTTACAGAGATGGTGTTGAGGCAAATATGATACTATGAGGCACGACTGACACTGCCTCCTTGTCACTATAACAAACTACACAAGTAGCAATGAGGAATACGAGAGTTTTCTTTCATCCTTTTAGTTCTCAGTTCTTGAAAACAGGAACCATGGGGAAGGGGACAGGTGCATTTCGTTTCAGGTTTTGTCTTTGAACAATTCTTTCTTTCTCATTGACTAAACGTTTAAGTTCCTACTTTCTCATCTCCTTGGTGAATACCTCCCTGTATCAAACAGGAGTTTTTGAAAGACCAGCTTAACATCTAACATTAAGAGTGAAGAAATCCTGGTCCTAATATATTGAAAGCAGATATTCATGAGAAGTCTAAGTTTAGAATATGAAATTTAAGTTTAAGTATTAAAAGCTAAATAAGGCACAAAATCAATATCTTTTAACCTTACTTTATGATTCATATTTATTTCATCTCTTTCATAAATCTAGTGAATGTTTTTATTATCTTCGTATATTTGAAGACAAACTAACCCTGTTTAATCAATACCTTTGTACTTCTGATAAATTCACTTTTTATTAATTACAGAAACATAATGTTTTCCATCATAAATATTTGAAAATAACATAATTTCTTATTTGAAATTAAGGTTACCTATCCACTCGCTGTTGGACTAAAACTAGGGTGATACTCCTGCAGTCAAACCAAAAGGCTAGGTCATAAAACGCTCTCATGGGTTCACTTGTTCTAAAAAACTAATTGTGGAATTTTCCCCTTCCCTCTGCCCCACTGTGTGTGGGGGAAGGTTTTTTGACTAACACGAAAGAATTGGCCAGTAGACATTCTGGGTTGATGGCCTTGAGAGGGGCTCCGGGATTCTTTTCTTTGGTTTTTTTTTTTTTCTTTTTTTTTTTTCTCTCTCCCAGAGAGGGGGGAAGGAGACACAGCTCTTGGTTGAGGGGACAAGGAAAGGTGTGCTTTGCAAAAGGTGGGAGGCTGCTTTGTTTTTAGCCTGGCTGTCTGGCTTGCCGGCACGCTGTTTTTCTGCCCCCCGCCCCACCTGGGTGGACCTGCTTGGACTTCATCGGAGAGGAACTTTTTAGGAAGAGAGAGCCACTTTTGTTTTCCCTCCCCTGGCTCCCATGTTTTTGGCAGCTGTTTTTGTGAACCTCAGCGAAGAAAGGGGAAGTCATACGGTCAGCAGCAGATGACGTGAGTCCCTTCTGGGAAGAACTCTTCTTTCTTCTTTTTCCCTTTCCCGGAGACGGGGAGGGAAGGGCTACATTTTGGCCCCCCCCCAGCACACCAGGGGCCTCCACGTGGTGACTGCCAGAGCCCAACAGTGCCTCCTGTCGGCCACCCCTGAGCACTGCAGGCTCTGCACCTACAGGGATCCAACAGCGCCCCCTGCTGACTGTGGTTAGAATTGCACCAAAAAACTCAAACTGAACTGTTTACCTTTCATTGAAAGGGATTTTTGGGTTATTGTTCGGTTGGGGTTTTGTTTTGTGTTCTTTTGTTGTTCTGCCAATACACATGTATCCTTTAATAAAGAGCTGTTATTTTTCCTTTCTCCACACTTTCTCAATTGGAGCCTTTTAATCTTGGATTTACAATTGCTTAGAGGGAGGAGTTATGGTCTTGCTTATAACTCATCCTCCTTAGCAAAACACTTCTGTCTCATTACACTGAGACAAACATTCACATGGCACAGCCTACAACTGAGTGATGACCTGTTTTTAAATGGACTTAAGTATTTGAATATAGAAGAAATATCTCCATGTAGTTTTTCTCTTGCATTACTGTAGAACTTCTAGATACTTGATCTTCTGTAGGTTTGTATGTACATAAGTGATTTTCAGAGCCTTTTCTCCTCTAATGTAAGTAAGGTAGGCAATTATTTTGTTGTCTTTGCGCTGGATTTTCAGCACAGATGTGTATCCTAAGCCCAAGCTTTTTGAAAAACAATATCAATGACACAAATCTCTTCAAATGTTAAAGAATTGCTTTATTTCCTGTATTTCAGGATACTTGGAAATATCACCATACTAGTTTAATCTACTTCCTTTCTACTTTTTCTTCTCCTTTCTATATTTTCTCTCAGCAATTGGTTTTGTTCTTTCACTTATGTAATACCATTACTTTCTGTGTTAAGGCCACATTATTACATATCTTCAAAGTATCTTTCTCTCACAACTGTCCATTATCTGTAGAATTTTTCAGTTCATTAGCTACTAACTGCCCATCTAAATACCTTTCCTGACCCTTAATAGAGCTATGTTCCATCCTATGATCACTGAATCTACCCCAGAACCATACACGAGTATGTGCTGGAAATTGGAGACTGACTTGCAAGTGCTTGCATGAAATTTTTTTTGTTGTGAGAACAGAAAATTTATCTTAAAAGTATATTTAAAAATACAATAAAAATTTTGAATCGTATGCAGTAGAGATTAAACTATCTAGAAATATAAAAATCTATGTTTAATGTTGAGAACATCTTTCCTACACAATTCTGAGTTTAAGTCTTATGAGTTGCTGTGCTGGACATAACTTTTTCGTGCTTTCTTCATGTAGCTAGTTTCTTAATGTTTTTCTTTTAGCACAAGTATGGTACAGTTACCAAAGATGTCAAATACCAAATTTCAGGACTTATCTAGACATGGAGTCTAATTTTATTTCCTTATTGAAGTCCAGGATGCAAAGAGTTCAAATACATATATTACAGTGTTTGATCTTAAAACTTGTCACATAAGACTATACAAAACTAACTTTTCCATTTAGGAGAGAAAATGCTTCACTACACAAACCAACTGGTTCTTTGAAAATGTGTCGTTGTTATGGTTTTTTTCTCAGTTTATTTCCTATTTTTCATGTTTCATTTCATTCTTCAGCAAAAATATTCACCTCTCTGTGTGAATTTTTGTGTGCTAATGCTGTTACCCACTGGCTGACATGCCTCAGTGTCCTGAAATATTATTTCATATATTATAAGATTGTTTCTGGATCATTGTATTCCTGATAATACAGGATGCTGGCATCAGCTGTACTAAATCATGAAAGAAGCAATGTAACATGGCAATTTTATATTTGAAATACCATAAAAAATGATAATTAAATGACAGTTCTATTTCAAAAATTGGAAGAAGTACTAATGATAAAGGCTGTTTCTTTAGCAACAGTAATCTGCAATAGACAGATGTTTAGTCATGGAACTAGCTAATACCATACAGCCCATGAAATCTGATGACTGAAAAAGTCAGTGACCTGACCAGTTAGATTTATGACTGATTCTGGCGGATTTTTGCTTCCCGTTAGCAAAGAAATAAATTAGTATCATGTACTGGGTGTAAATAACTAACGGCTAATGGTAGTTTTTCTGCTATTTATTTTACTTATCTCTCTGTATCATAGCAAATTTAAATGAAAAAGCAGTCCGTTGCAATTTAATTAATACTTCATGTAGAAGAATACTTTTTTTTTCAACTACTGCTTGCCTGGCAGGCAGTTCAGCCTCATACAGTGGCTCACTCACTGCCACTGGTTGGGATAGGGAGAGAAACAGAATGGTAAAACAGAAGACTTGTGGGTTGAGAAAAAGAAGTGTTTAATGGGGAAAACAAAACTGAACACAAACAAAGCAAAACAAGGAATTTATTCACAACTTCCCATGGGCAGGCAAATATTCAGTCACCTCCAGGGAAGCAGGCCTCCATCACTACGGATGAGAGACATGGGAAGGCAAACACCATCACTGCAAATGTCCTTCCCTTCCTCTCCCCGTCAGCTTTTATTGCTGAGCATGACACCATATGGTATGGAACGTCACTTTGATCAGTTGGGGCCAGCTGTCCCAGCTGCATCCTCTCCCAAATCCTTGTGCATCCCCAGCATGCTCACTGGCGGGGTGGCATGAGGAGCAGAACAGGCCCTGAGGCTGTGCAAGCCCTCCTCAGCAATAATTAAAACACTGGTGTGATAGTAGCATTGTTCTGGTCACAGATCTGAAACACAGCACCATACCAGCTACTAGGAAGAAAATTAACTCCAACCAAGCAAAAACTAGTACAACCAGTACAACTGTACACCCTCCAGCAAAGTTTTAAACCTGACTGCATGTAGCTTTTCTTACTGCATTTCTGACTTACCAGAGTATTGCTCTGGAAAGTCTGATGTCATGTGAGACTAGGTAATATCACTTCCTTTCAGTTGACAGGAAAAAATTTTCAAGCTAGTCATTGTAAGGGTAGAATATTAGAAGCCAAGATTTTTGGAAATATATGCCTGAAAAAAAGATTAGTTGAAGAAATTAATTAAAATTATATACTTTCACCAAGATTCCACATGCTGGAGTTGGCAGGCTCTTTCTTTAATTTGTCTTTTCATTGTTCCTTTACATCACCTGTCTCAGGAGACTAACTTCTAAACTTAGTCACTTAAATTCAGGTAGTGTGTACCTTCTAAATCTACATTACGTACTGTAGTGTCATCCGTTTTTCTTTGTGTCTTTCAAGAGAGTTGAGCCCAAACTATTAGTCTTTGCAAAAAATCCATGAGTCACCTCTGGTGTTTATATATGCATGGGGACCTGGATGCTAGAGACAACTTATTAACTCTGTGTACATTTTATAGTAACCAAAAATAAACTAAGAAGCCTAGCTTCAAGTGTATGTCTCTTGAAATCTTGACTTGAATATTTTGCGCAGGAAAGAGATGCACCATCTCTACATTTGTGTCAGGCTTGATAGAGCAGCACTTCATAATGCTCAGCTTATAAGTTACTTAAATATAACTACAAGTGTACAGCCTAACAATCACCATTAGTTTGTAATCATAAAATGGTCAAGTGAGCAGTAATTCTCAGAGCACCGTTATCGCATATCCTTATGATACGTGAAATGCCTTTAGCAGGACTCATACATTTTTATGGAGAGTAAATGAGAGTTGTGTCCCTATGTCCGACTCTAATGGAAATTCGCAGTCTCAGATGTCAACATAAATCTTCCTGAGAGCTGTACACAACGTTCAGAAACTAAGAGACAGCTGTTTCTGTCTTCTTCTGAGAAGGTTATGCATTATTTTTACCTCTGTGTTGTTGTACTACAGCTGCCAGCAGTTATTATTTTTAATACATAGATAAACACATGTATTTTAAAAAAAATTATTTAAAAAACTTCATTGAACTTCTCTGATCCATTTTGTCCACTTTTTTCAGGATAAAAGCCAAATTCATTGATGTGACCCTTTTCCATCATTCATCTCCATGGCAGATATTTATAACAAGATACCTGTATAGCTCTACTGACAAAATTATATAGATACATTCTCTTAGAAATATATCATTTTTTTTTCTCTTAATCTGCTAGTAGAGTAAGAATGGAATGCAGGTAAGGGTATATTTAGTAACAGTAGATAAATAAATTTGAATGATATAATAAATGTATTTGGTAATACATATTAATTAGTAAAGATCAAAACAAGAAAAAAAGGAAAAAAGTATCACTTTTCTGATAAGACATGTATAAGCAGAAATATTAGAAGTATTTAATAGAAACATAAATTTACAAGTGAGACTTCCAGTTACCAAGACTGCTGGTGTGTCCCATGATAAATTGTTTTCAGCTGATGATTATTTTCCAAAGTTTTGGGATGAACATTTTCCTACTAAGCTATCTATTTGAGGCTAAATTCTGACAAAAGTCAAGACAAAATATTTTGTACATGGTTTTGTTTTTTTTTTTTTTTCTTTAAAACACTCTCTAGCTAATGTATACTTTGAAGAAATAAACTCTGAAATTTGGCATTGGAAAAAGAAGATACATACTGGATATATATTATGAAGTTGTAACACTTTCTAGCTACCTGAAAACAATACTTCTCATTTAAGTCTGATATTTGGGGGGAAGAGATTTCCTTTGGAGGAAACTGATTAAAAATCTTGGGCACCTCAGTATATGCTGTAAGTTAAAACAATTGTATCAGAAACAGAAATTCTTGTAATTAAGCATGTTTGAGATTTACTTGTGGCTTGATTGGAACCTTTGACTTTTTAAATGTATCAACTTTGAATATGATTTTCAGAATTAAGTTACTCATTAAAATATTACCAATATATTCATATACTACCACATAGATAATATGGAGCTATTTAGAAATGTAGAATTATTTTTGCAAACTATGTGCTATTGTGTATAGTGTTAGTAGCAGATAAGCATATCCTTTTTTATCCCTTTCAGTTCTTCAAGTACTCATATTCACCTCCATTCCTTTATTGTCTTGAAATGTGAAGCATTAAAGATGCACCAGCATAAAGTGCACTCAGTTATCTTCGCCTTGCTGTGCTGCCAGGATTCTGATTTGCAAATTATCAGATACATCTTCTTTCTCGTCAAAATGTCTTTTACTTTATTATGTACTGCAGAACCATCTGTCACACTGACAGTATTAATATCTGCTGTTTCTACTAGATAGTCTCCATTGTTTAAAGTGAGTGATTTTTCTGCTTAAACTAAATTTTTGTAGCAAGACCAGAGTGCTCTGGAGTGTGGAGATGCGTGCTTTTTGCTTTCATTATATTTTTCCTCTTGTTGCTTGTTGTTTACAGTTCACATGATAAACATTTTAGCTTCACTCTGAACCAATGCCCTACTTTACTTGGGGAACATATATTATAAAAGCTGGAGTTGTGCTACATTTCAATGAACCATGCAGGCCTACAGCAAAGCTCAGTGAAGAATTTGTTTTCCCCCTGCTATAATAATCTGCAACTTGAATTATTCCTGCAGAAATGGTACATATTGCCTCAAGTACTACAGCTTAATCCTGCTTCTGTTTAAGTCAGTGCCTAGTTTTCCATTCACATAGCAGGGTACCATCAACAAGCCCTACATTGTAAATATGACTATAAAAAGTTTCCTATTTGACAGTCTAATCTTCAGAGATAAATTTATTTATATATCGTATAAGAAGTTTATAGTGAGATAATCTTTACAATCAGGATTATTTTACATACAGAAATAAATCAGTGGTTCACTGCTAGCCTGTCCTTTCAGTTGCTGTGGTTCTCACCTAATTTTTTTTTCTCTCCTGTAGACAGAACTCAGATTTATTATATTTTTTTTAGGTTAATATTTTACTTCTATGAAATGGATAGCTTATAACAGCTACGTCTTTTGGAGATGCCTCAGTTTTGAAGCTTCATTATTTTAAAATATTTTTCAGTCTTTCCACAAGCATCTCACCGGTTGATTCTCTCCCTTGATATGTAATAGCTATTCTCAACTTGTTATTTACTCAGATACTGTCCTAAATTATTCTCTGATGAGATTAAGGCCAGACTTTAGATCTAGTGGCAGGTGTAAGAGTCATTCTCTCAGATTACGACTTGGGGTACAGATCTTGCATTAAACCCCATGAAAATTGTTTTAACTTTATGGTATTTCCCTAAAATAATCAGACAGCTACCAATCTACATGGTTATCAATGCAAAACTGTTTAACATTAATAATTTTGTTAGTTTCTTACTGTGACTGAAACAAAAAGAAAGAAATGGGAAGACAAAACCAAAGAAAGAAAAAATTATACAAGGTACTGTGGGCAGAATACCCACAAGAGATAGACCATTTTTGTTATAAATCTTTTGGCTTCAAAAGAGACAGTGTAAGTATGACACTTTACTTCTGCTAGTCTGTCCCATGATCATTTTTTTTCCTGATCATGTTTGTAATATACTGTGAGTGCTGTACCTGGAAGGAATAAACTTTGAGTACATGCTGTCTTTCGGAAAATCTGTATCTCCTTCAGTGGTTCTTTCTAGAAGATTTACAATATTTTTTCTACAATTTCTAATGTGCATGACTGCATGTTTCTTGGTGAAGATAAGGCTAAACATTTGAATGATAACCTCTTTATTTTCATTCCTTTTATGATCAGTTTATAGAGAAGCTCATTGAACCGACTGAAGTATCTTCTGGTTTTTAGTCTTTATTTGCCTGATTCTAATCTATGATTGAATGTATAACTCAGTTCTCATTAAAAAAAAAACCAAAACAAAACAAAAAAAAACCAATTTCAACAAATGGTTTGGCACAATTATAGATTTCAAGTGAAGTTTCATACTCTGCAGTGTTAATCTTGGCTGAATCAGTTTCAGCTTCAGACTTTAAACTGGTACTCAACCTTTCATATCTGCATGACAAACATGAATGACATCAGTACTCTGTTGGTTTGAATCTCTTTTTCTTGTACATTATCTAAGAAAAACACTTTAATATTTATAAATTGCTATCTGGATTTGGGGATTTAATGGAGTCACGCTGATTAGGATTCTGAGTGATAGCCTTTCAAAACATGGAGCTTTCATAGTTCTTCTTCTTACAGTGCTTTTACCTCCTTGGGTTAAATTTGAAATGGTAGCAATTGTATTTTACCTATAACTTGATCATCATTAGCTACACTAACTTGTTTGGGTTTTTTTGTTTTGGTTTGGTTTTTTAATTGTTATAACTAAAATAACTGTATTATTTCTTGTAGGCTAGGGTTGTAATTTCTTCCATACAGAGCACAGTTTCTTCTCTATAGCGTTTCACAGAATCACATAATAGTTTACTTGGAAGGGACCCCTGAAGGTCATCTTGTCCAATGGTCCTGATCAAACAGTGTCAACTAGAACTGATTGCCAGAACCATATCCACATATGTTTGGAATACCTCCATGGATGGAGACTCCATAACTTCTCTGGTCAACCTGTGCCAATGCTAAGTTACCCTCACAGTGAAAAAGCATTTCCTGATGTCAGACAGAACTACCTGTGTAAAGCTTGTACCCAATGCCTCTGGTGCTGTCACTGGGCACTGCTGAAAAGGGAGTGGCTCTGTCCTCTATACACCCTCCAGGTATTTATAGACATTGATAAGATTCCCCTCCGAGCCTTCTCTTCTTCAGGCTGAACATCCTCAGCTCTTTCAGCTTTTTCTCATAGGAGAAATGCTCTGGTGCCCTGATTATCTTTAAGGCCCGTTATTGCACTCTTTTCAGTAGTTCCTTTTCTCTCTTGTACTGGGAAGCCCAAAACAGAACTCCAGGTGCGGCTTCACCAGTGCTGAGCAGAGGGTAAGGATCATCTCCCTTGACATGCTGGCAAAGGTTCTCTTAATGCAGCCTATAAAGGGATGACTTTAATATTCTTTGCTGTATGGACACCTTTTCTGGCTCATGGTTTCAAGATTGTATTTTCAAAACAAAATTAGGGTAGATTTCAGTAAAATTCCTCTGTATGAATAAAAGTAAGGAGGGTTTGTTTTTGCTCAAGGCCTGCAGTGGGATCAAAAGCAGACTTCTCTTGCTCCTCTATAATACTTAAGTTCTTTACACCATTTTAAGTCACTGCCTATATTGGTGGATTTTAATCTTTTGGTTTGGGGTTTTTGTTTTCTCTTTTAATTAAAAATTGCTATCTCGTAGTAACCTCTAGGATGCTAAAATATTTACCAGTATCTATATTTCAAATAAAGATGGCAGTGAGTTGTTAGGCCTTCTTGTTTTTCCATTCTGAAAATAAATAAATAAATATAAAGGTCTTCCTTCTTCTGTTTTATTCTACCCCCACCTGGAGACTTCAAAGAATACAGCCATATAGAATGTACATAAAGACCTCCAGATATAACATACTAATGAACTGTAAAATTTAACTTCTCAGCCAACTGACAATGGATGCCAATGCCTCCTGGAGAACATCCAAGAGAGTAACCTTTCACAATCCTCATGCTGAGGTGTCTACCTGGTCAAACACCAGGAACATATGGAGTGATACATAAAACCTCAATTGCAGTTCCATTATGTGCAGCTGTTTTTGCAAAATTTAGTTTATGTCTGACTGATTTCACATACAAAAGTATCTTCTAAGCTCTGGCAAACATTTTATAGAAGTATATAGAGAAGAAGATTTTGCTTGATTTCTACTTTTCTCAGACCCTAAAATCCTGAGCTGGCTGAGAGTTGTCTTTGTGCTCATCTGGCCCTTCATCAAGTTTTTCTGCAGCTCCTTGATTAAGCATTGCTAGAAATTGTGACCGGTTGGAATATTTTATTTAGACGTGAAGAGCAAATTTGAAGAATAGGTGGTGAATATCCTGAAGAGAGTCACCTCCACCTACTCCCTTCAATCAAACAATCACAGAATCCTAGAATGGTTAGTGTTGGAAGAGAACATTCAGTTCCATCCCTCTTGCCATGGGCAGGGACACCTTCCTCTAGATTGGGTTGCTCAGGGACCCATCTAATGTGGCCTTGAACACTTTCAGGAATGTGGCATCGGTTGTAGGGGTGAGACACTGGACAGCCTGTTTCAATGTCTTACCACCATCATAGTGGAGAAACAAACAAAACAGTTCTTGTGGTAAAGATGTTAAGAACAATAGACCTGTATACACCTAGATTTTTTAGGGTGATTTCATGTCCCTTTCTTAGGGACAATTCCCACAACAATAAACACAGAATTTAAATAAAATAAAAATTTATTTGTGTAGCGGTTTTCCCCCTATGCACACAATTCATTTTCTGAAATAGCCATGAGTGCCCGAATCTCCAAATCAGATGTTAATCTCACATCTCACATCTGATGTTAGATGTTAGATGTTAATCTCACATACAGCAAATCATTCACTGTAAAAGGTACCACCAAAAGAAGGTAGAGAACCCTTCTTTTCAGCGTAATAGATTTACTAAAATCACTAGAATCATAGAACTCAGTTTATGTATGCAATGTTCTGTTTGCATTTTCTGTAACTAGAGCAGTATTTAAAGATATAATAATTTTTTTTAAATTATCAAAATACAGGCTTTAACATCTGTTATGCTAATACATTGTGCATGTACATGTGCAGAAATGAGTATGTCTCTATATAACCATATCTTTGTTTATGGGCATAAAATCAGATTAGCTAATACCATCTTTCCTTGTTTATAGATACCTGAATAGATTAATAAAGATTTATATTTTACTACTATATCAGAAAAGTCCAATGTGGTAATACTACAGGATAGTTTTAACTGATTAGTATAAAAAAATGGCTTAGTTGAAAGTTGCTTGAAGATTAAGACATACAAATTTTCAGAAGAAATATCTTATCCAACAAGTTGATAATTTATAAGTGTTTTAACGAGAAATTACAATGAGTTTGAAATGAACTTGAAATAGAAGAGCTTCTATGAAGATTGTTAGCTGATGTGAACAACCGTTTTGGTGTAATTTTTCATTTTGGCCACCATGCCAGATCACACTAGAACAATTGTGATCATTTTTTTTAAAAAAGATTGTGAAAACTTTTAAGTGTTTGTGGTTAATGTCACTGTAGATTTGCTGTTCTTTTTTTACTACAAACTCTCATGGGCACGTAAATGGGTTAAAAGTGTAAAATATGCACTTTGTTGTATGATTGCAGAAACCTTTTCACAAACACATATTGAGCCATTGAATATGCTGCTCTTATTTCAATGTCATGGGGATGTACCAAGGGGAAATTCAATACAAAGGTAATAAAGTTCTGCTGCCTTCATCTAACCTTCTTGAAGAGAACTTCCAGATATATAAATGGATATAGGATAGTATGCTGAAAATAAAACACTGAATTACTGGTTTTAGTACACAAAATGTAAAACTAGAAAGCTTTAAACAGACAAAAAGGGAGAGTGGTTATCACAAATGAGTGAATTATTTAGCTGAGAAGTTGAAAAGACATTTCAGGGAAAAAAAAAGTAACTTGTTTTTTGTGTTACATATAACAAAAATGTAAGTGTATGAAGAGAATGACAGGTTATATATTTACTTTTTTTTTTTATTTTTCTGTAGACTCTGTAGTTTAGGAGAAAAAAAAAAAGCATGTCTTCTAAAAACAGTGAATAAATGTAAAAACACTTATTACACTTATTTGTGAGTGTCTGGTGAGGCTGGGGCTGTTAAAAGTCATCGACAGGACACAATAACAATATATTGTTTTAGAAAATATATTTTGTAGGCACCTTCAAATCAATACAGATTTATTTTTCCACAGTGTTAACCCGTTTATTGTTTTATTTTTGTCTTTCTGTGCAAAAGCTGCAGACCTGGCAAACGAGGTCTTGCTATCTGTCTCTTCCTGTCAGAATTTTCTACAGTGCTGTATTACTGCTATATTCTATTACTCATATAGGCAGGCAAGAAAGGAAGCCCAACCTGTTTTTTAAACTTTATGTAAAACCAATATAATTGAAACTAATAGATAAAATGTGTATTATGTTTGTGAGTTGCTGAGAAATAGCTTTAGGCACTGCACATTCTGTCTGTCGTAATTATATTTCATGAATCTGGTTGAGTCAGGTAGGAAGAATGATGCATAGGCAGGTGTAAATTATAGTCAAATAGAGAAAAATCAATCAATTTTATTTTAAAATATTATCTTTAGTGAAGTCAAATTGTTATGTGATGGAACTTCTTAAAAATTTCCACTGATTTATTTCTACATTTTTTTTTTGTAGTATTTATAAAGGTGAGACAATCTCTTGTAGCTTATCTTTGAAGGGGTTTTGATGATGATGCAACAAAACTAAATGTGGATACCATGTAAAAGCTTTCTGGTATATAAAAGTGATGGCTATTTAAGCAGTGAGATGGTGAGATGTTCATACTATGCAGTTCTATCGTTAAAAAACTGAACTATGTGCTTCCCAGAGATGGTTCAGAGCACCTGATTTGGTAACACTGGATTGGCCTCTAGATACTCACTGGAAAAGGAATTTAAACCTCCACTTGATACATGTTCTTTCCAAAGGATTTTAAAGGCATCAATCCTTTAAAACACATAAGAAAAGAAAATAGAAAATATAGAGGCTGTTGACAAAAATACACAAACCAAGAAAATGGCCTAAAAGTGTACAAAAAAATAGATTGTAACATCAGATGGAAATTTAGAAAATTCCACTTTCAGGCTAAGGGAAAAAAAAAAAAATCTGTATTGGCCTGTAATGGATATCTTGAGGCTTCCAAGATTTGGACGTTAATTCTCTGAGAGTAGGTTAGTCATCAGTAGAGACTTAGAGCTGGGATTTACTGTGTTATAAGTACACTTACATCACAATCATGGAGGTGGCATATTAGAGCTGCTGTTACTCTACTCAATTACCTACTTGTTTGAGAAAGGCTCCATGGGGTGATGGTTGGGATATAGATCTGCTTTACAAAAGTGGAGTGGCAGACAGTAGATACAGGTAGCCTTAAGACTGAGTCTTTAAAGCATTATTTGGTGGTTCAAATGCAAATTCATCTATGATGCTTTACATTCCAGTTTGTGGTCAGACAGTTTCTCAGATCAGGCACTGAAAAACAAATAGTAGTACAGTGTAACATGGGGTCTGGGTAGTAGTTGAGCATAAGGGCCACATTGATAAGTTTTGGTTTTGTACTTTTTCTCCCTTGACATCCCTGTCAAATTAGGAAAGACACCTTAAGGCTTCCATTACTTTGTCCAGCCACTAAGTGTAAGCCATTATAATTTAGCAATTTTAGGTCACTGATTACTGTTCTTACAGTCTTGTTATTTACTGATGCACTCAGAGAACTGATCCTTAATTATGACTGCAAATATTCATACTATTTTTTTTTCCACAGGTTGCTCATTTATTCTTTAATTTAAGAACCTGAAATCCATGCTGGTTTTCCTTGGGCAATACATATCTATATTTAAGGGTCAGTCTTCTGGGAAATTTTTTAAGTGTTTAGGCACGCTTCTTCAATAATGCATTCAGTTTCAGGAAAATGGCTGGTTGAAGTTGCAAGACAGCTACATGCAGCATTCTATTGTCTTTTGCTAAGCATTATTCATCTGGTGTGATAGCCTTAACAATGAAATATCAAGTTGGCTTCCAAATCCTAGAGACAAGATATGTCACCCGAAATTCATCTATTCTACTATTTAGAAATTAAAAATTCTTCAATGTGCTGTTCAGTCAATCACAAACCCACTTCCATTCTCATATTTTGGTCTTTAAATTAGAAAAGAGACTAAGAAACAAGATTGCAGCATCAATTAAAATATCTACATACGGAAACATGGCTACAGCAGGATGAATAATTAAAAATCAGACCTTAGAATTTTATTATTTGTCATGGAGACAAGTCATTCTTCCATGGAAGAGGTATTTTCCTGCTGGGAACAAGAAGAAAAGTATAATGAATAAAAGTAGAATTCACAGAATGATGATTTGTGGCCTGTGCCAACATCTGGTTGTGAAATGGTCTTAAGCTCTGCCAGGGGAGATTTAGGTTAGATATTAGGAAGAAGTTCTTTACAGAGAGGGTAATTAGTCATTGGAATGGGTTGCCCAGGGAAGTGGTGGATTCTCCATCCCTGGAGGTTTTTAAGATGAGACTGGATGTGGCACTTAGTCCCATGGTCTTGTAACCGCGGTGGTGTTGGATCAAGAGTTGGACCTGATGATCTCAGAGGTCCTTTCAACCCGTGTGATTCTGTGATTTTGTGAAATGCCACCATAATAAAGACTTGGAGGAAATATTAAGACATCCAACACTGTGTAAGATCAAAGGAACGAGGTGAAACTGACCTACCCTGATAACCCAAGAGAGAAGCTGTGTCAGGGCCAAGTTTACACTCAACAGAACACACTCACACATGCACGCAGTGTTGCAGTTAACTGCAACTTGTTCCATTTGCCACTCCAGTGAGTTGGCAGAGTCCAGCCTGAGGAAAATTTTATCTAACCAGTCTCAGTGCAGTCTCAGTGTTGGACTGATAATTAAAAGAGGGGAAAAAAAATCAAAATAAACATAATTTAATAAGTGAGATATGAGAGAAAGCAAAAAAGGGATGTAAAGGTAATAACTCATCAGCTCTCACCAGCTGATCAACTACACTAAGATTTCATGAAAGATATTTCCAGACAGAAAAGAGTCAGGTAAGGCTGTTTGCACTTTCCCCAGGCAAATCATCTTTAACCAAGCTGATTGTCATCTGTGACCAGTTCCACCCCTGTGGGAGACCAGGGGATATTTTTCATTTTGACTTTAAAAAGGCATTCAAAAGATTTTCCCCCAGCATCTTTGTAGCCAAAATAAGGTGATATGTAATGGATGAGTACATTAAAAGATGTCTGGAAAACTGTCTTGACATCACCTCAGAAAGTAATGTGCAGTAGTTTTACTCCTCTCTGGCAACTGTTATAAATTAAGTTCCTTATGATTTGGCACCAGGACTGATATTTTTTAACACAGATTGAAGGCACCTGGAAGATGGGAGAGAACACATCTCAATACATTTGACCTTGATAACAACTGAAGTGGGGACAGCAGCTGATAAGCTGAGAGGCAGCATTTGCTGCCAGATCTCAACAAACTGGAGGAATGAGGCCATGGAACCTTGTGGGTTACAACAGAGACAAATGCAAATTCCTGCTTGTAGTACTGACTCCCTGCATCAGTGCAGGTGAGGGACGTAGTGCCTGAGTTGCAGCTCTGCGTAATATGACTTGGGTGCCCTAACCAACTTAGATCAATTTTTATGTAAACCTGCTTTGAGCAAGAGGCTGGACCAGATCATCTCCAGAAGACCTTTCCAGCCTGAGATTTTCTCTGTCTGTCTTCTATGATTTACATGTTTTAGGCAAGGTTATATCAAATCTTCTCTTACTGAATTCTGAGGATGGCTTAGAAGGAAACTACATGGTGTTTGTTTAAAGATCAAATTGGCAAAATGCAAAGATCAGAAGAAAAATTTTACACTGTTCAGAAATCATGTCAATGTATCGAAATTTGATCCTAGATGGATGCTTAGGAAACAATGGGCCCATAATCATACAGATGTTGCCTTACACCAGACATTACAGCAAAGGCACAAGTATCTTCAGGTACAGGAGAAAATACTTGATGTTTTGTAGGTAGCTAAATTTAAGTGGTCAAGTTAGACACAACCCACTAGCTGCCATAGATTTAAAGGCTGCTAGATTTGAGACACATCGACATATTATAATGCTTTGAAAATTACTGTGGCCAGGATAGATAATCACAGCCCAACACCAATTTCCCTATGGCTTATTCCTTCTGCATCAAGATGAAAGAGAAAGATAGATGCCTTACATATGGTGCCAATTCTGATCCAAATATTTTTCTTTCTTGGTTCTTTTTTTTTTTTTTTTACCAATCCCCCTTCACTTATTTCAATGAATACATGGCTTTCTAAGTATCTGAATAAGTAGTTAAATATATCTATCAAGCTAAGAAGTAAATTTAAATGTGGCTATATTATCAGAAGTTAATGTATAATGAACATATGTGTTTCATCTAGTAGGAAGAAGAGATTTGAGGATCATGCTTGTTATCAAAGATTTATCAGTGTATGCTAATTCATTGATGCTTGTTTCAAACAAACCAGTGAGCACTTCAGCACCATAGAAAATCAGCCATTAAAATTAATCACAGATTGTATGATCATAAAATAACAAACCATTATGAGTATCTTTAATTCTCTGTCACCACAAGGTTAATCAGCCCTATAGCATTATAATGTAATTCTGCCAATCCTGAGGTTGCATAGCCTTGGAATAGTTCCACTGATATGCAGAATTACACAGTTGTATTGAAGATTATTGGGAATAATTGAAGTTTGTTTATTATTAATACTTTGCCTTCCCTTGCATCTGTATACATTGAGGCAAAGATGTGACATCATTTTAACGAAGAAAATAAAACTCCATTAAGTTTTAAAATGGAGGAAGTGTTTTTAATAAAATGAGGGATATTACTTATATTCTTATTAATGGAAACACTATCAACAAAAGGCCATCCAAAAATTGTCGAAAGAGTGAAAAGAAACTTGCAAAACAGCAGACTACCTCTTCTTTTATAGACTTGAATACAAAAGCAGTATTCAGTCTTTGTTAACAGATAACTAGCTAGACGTATAATTCTGATGTCTATGAATGTTACTAAGCTTCCATATTTTTGAAGGGCAGAAAGAACAAATAAATTGCTTCAAATCATTGTTCTATAGATGAAATGTGATCAATATTCATCAGAGAAATCCTTTAGTTTCACCCCATTTTAATGGTAACATCAGAATAACTTGGATACACAACAGCACGTTATAAAAGATGTCACTTTCATTTTGTGAATTAACTGGAAAATGAAAAAAAATTCTTCTCTGTAAAGACAATAACAGATCACTTTTGTGGTTTTATTCAATTGCACTAATTAAAAACACAGTCAAATAAAATTTTCTGATCATGGGAAATAATAATATTCACTACAAAAATCAGAAAGTTGGAAAATTACTTAATAATTCTCAAATTCTATTTCATTCACTGACAGCTTCCATCTAAGTTTTTTTTTTAGAGAACCTCATATAATAATCAATGCTGAAATAAAAGGTGAAGTTTATCTATGTTCTCCTAGTGCAAGATATTTTCTAGTTCTGTTTAAATTGTATTATTTTTACTATTGTCCCCATTATTTTTATGAGACTAATATTAGAAATTAGCATCCAGAATAAGAGGGGGTTTGTCTCATATACACGCTTTTCTACATCTGGTCTACATCAACAATCCTGGTGATTACTATTATGTGACTTCTTGTGACTCTCAATAGTATTCCATAACTCTCTATTTCAAAATTATTTAATGGGTGCAGCACTTTTAAGTAAAGTCCTACTTCTACCAAAGTTTAATAAGTATAAGTGCTTCTATAATGCTTTCAAATGTGAGTGAATTTCAATTACAGATTAGCTCAGGATCATATCTCATTCCATTACTGATGTTCTGTGTTTGAACCCAGACCCCTAGATATTAAACATGGGTGCTATGAACCAATTATGTCATCTATCCATTTAAAGTGTTTCTAATAATGTACTGAGTATAGCCTCCCCCCCCCCCTTATATCTTATTTGAAGTCCTGTGCTTTGGTAACACTGCTGCATTAACTTAAGAGGGATACTGCCACATATCTCTTTGTATAACCTCTTGTAATTCATGTGGTGTTTCTTAGTCAGGCAGATTTCTTTGGAAAACAAGCCTTTTTTTTTGTTTTGATAGACTAGGCAGTAATAAAAGGAATTCTTACAGTACCTGTAAGAAAGCTGGAGAGGGGCTTTTTGAAACGGCATGCTGTGATAGGACAGGGAGTAATGGCTATAAACTAAAGGAGAGTAGGCTAAGATTAGGCACTAGGAAGAGATTTATTCACTTTGAGGGTGGTGAGAACTGGAATAGGTTGACTAGAGAAGCTGTGGGTGCCTTATGCCTGGAACTGTTCAAGAATGGGGTCCTGAGTTACCTGATCTAGTGGGTGGTCGTCCTGCCCACAGCAGGGGTGTTGGAACAAGTCCTGTGAGGAGAGGCTGAGGGAGCTGGGGTTGTTTAGCCTGGAGAAGAGGAGGCTCAGGGGAGACCTCANGGGAAGTCGTGGATTCTCCATCCCCAGAGGTTTTCAAGATGAGGCTGGACGTGGCACTTAATGCCATAGTCTAGTAACCACAGTGGTGTTGGATCAAGGGTTGGACTTGATGATCTCAGAGGTCCTTTCCGACCCATCTGATTCTATGATTCTATGATTCTTTGATTCTATTTAAGGATCTTTTAATCCAAACCATTCTATGAAATCTGGCATATCACCTCAGCAATAAAATTCTACTTCTTGGTAAAGGTCAGCCATTTTGGTATCATATGAAAGTTAGCTCATTCTATCTATTTATGATAATGCTTGGTTTGGTACTGAAAGTGGCAACACACCCTTAACAGGTGATGTGTGGTTTTGTGTGCAGTGGAGACAGCTGGTGTCCTCCAGAATAAACTACTTCCAGAATAAAACATATACATTTAAATATCCACATGTCCCTATGTTTAGGTGTACACATAAGGACTGTCCATGCTGCTACTGTACTCAATGAAAACCACTCAGTACTGTCACTTCAGCCTGAAATCAAGCTTCCCTAGAGACATGAAACTCAAGTGTCTGTTTCAGGCTCTCTTGTCTGAGCATTCATATGAATGCCATTACAAATGCCCTAGGGCACCAAAACCTTCACAACAGACTGGTAGATCTACCAGAATCTGATAGCAACCTGTGTGTGCAGCCTCTAAAACCGTGGGGTGCTGACTCAGATCCCTAAGGACAGTCAGCTGTATGTATCTCTGAGTTGGCTCACTAATTGTATTGGTTAGGTGTTTATCAAGTATTATGGGATCCAAGGTAGGGCATACATTAATGTTTCAGTTTATGTGGAGTGCACTTTTGACATATCTTTTGATTGCCTGATTTACAATGCTTTGATTCATATAGTGAACTGGTCTCGGAGTACACAACTAATTTTGATTAAACCAAATCAGCCACAGGACTAGACTATAATTACTTTTAAGTTAAAAAAAAAAAAAAAAGAAGAAGAAAATCATGAAATGTATAGAGTAAGCATGTCAGATCCTCAGAATCAAATTATTTGGCCTGCAATTCCTCTCCTATCACGTGTCTTACATACATAATTTGAGCCTTAGGTACCCAAGCATATTCGCTTGTTTGCTAAATTTAGATCCTAGCTTTGTATATTAATATCAAGTATACACTAGCTACTGGATTAGGCATACTTCAATTTGTGAATGCAATGGAACATCTTAGAGGTAACAATTTTATGGCATCTGTTTTGTGAAAAAAGTTATACAGAAGCTTTAAGAGTTATAGACTCTGTATGTTATAATCGATACTCTGACCTATATTAGTCCCCATAAAAAACTTGTTGCTTCTTCCTCAGCTTAATAATAAGGATGTGCTTTTAAAAACAAAGTTAATTACCAGTGTACATATACCATCTGTTACAAGGCACCCTTATTTAACACTGATTTAAAGCTATATCAGAGATGCAAACTGCATTCTTAATTAGTATTGATTGTTGATGTAGCATTGACCAAACAGATTATAACAGGGGGAATTAAGGCTGGTGTGGCTGCAAGAACAGAACTACACTCCTCAGTGACTTAAAATACAAGATTTATTTACTTAGAGGGATGGGTATAGTAACTGTACAGCAATTCCTATTCTACAGTACATACACACGCATTCATACCAATATGTTCACACAAGCCAAAGCCCCAGATCCTCTGGCGTGGCTGTGGCTAGCACCATGGACCTGGCAGGGGTAACAGGACAGTCACTCCTGGCTGGCCCCAGTTCTGGCTGTCTGCCTTACTGTTACCTGGTGTTCTGTATTTCAGACTCAACCCTTGCTGCAGCATCGTTTGTTTGCAAACATGTTCCCCCAAGGGGCTACTGCTTTCACTACTCATTTTTTAATTTCGATGGTTAGGACAATGCCCTTGCTAGTCAAATCATCCTACGTAAATCTTTACAATTTTCTCCCCACTTAAGCCAATTAGTAGACATTTCCTGGTTATCGAGTTCAACCACAAATCCAGCACTGCCAAGCCCCCACCCCCAGCCAAACCATCCCTCTAAGTGTCACATATACTCATCTTTAAATGCCTCTGAGGATAGTGACTCAACCACTTCCCCTGTTCTAATGCTTGACCACCTTTTCAGTGCTGAAATTTTTCCTAATATTCCATCTAAAACTTCCCTGTACAAGTTGCACCCATTTCTTTGTGTCCTCTTGCTTGTCACCTGGAGAAGAGACTGACATCCTCCTTTCATAGTTATTGATGTGATTCATTATTTCATACAATGAATGCAATTATTTTACAGCTATATTTTAAATGTAAAAAGAAGAACATAAAATACATGGAAAACACTGTTTTTCAAACTTTTTTTTTCAGGTCATCAAATATATTTTAACTACTAATAGATTATTCTTAAACTTTTATATATTTCTTTCAAGTAAATCTACCTATGGAACATTTCTCTATCATGTTATCCTCACCCCCAGCCAAACCATCCATGCATATACAGTATATGTGTAAATGTGTGCATATGTGTGTGCATGTGTGTACAGAGATATGCTCCCATGTTTGCCACAAATGATTTTTTTGCTAACATTTCCTAGCCATCAGAGTGAGCCCCTTCTGAATATTGACATAAGGTACTTACTGCAGAATTGAACATACAATGAAAATAGAAGAATAAAAAATAGTAGCATGTTCTGATTGCTCATCTGCAGTCTATCATCATCACCAGCTCTATTGCTAGTCACAGTCATGAGTCAATTAAGTGCTCCAGCGCTGAACACCCAGAAAAGTAAGAGGAAATAAATGGAAATATTTGCTCTACCCAGGTTATGTGGCAGACAGTTTACTGTTGAAGACAGAACTATATAGCTTCATTGAATACTTAAACACTAATCTCTTTACATGCTACTTCTATTAGCACTGCAAAATAACTAAATTAGGCTTAACCCTTGCTCAGGAGAAAATATAGTCTTGAATGATGATTTTCTTCCTTCGGGATTCTTCATTACTAGCAGAACAAAATGTCTGAGGAGGTCAGACTACATTAGTAGCTGATCAGAACAGAGTCTATAAGTAATCAACTTAGCACAAAATGCATTATGATATTTTTTTTAAATATATCATACTATATAAATTTAAATTTAATTTATTTAATATAATAAATTTAATTAATATATAAATTTAATTAATTTAAATATAATTTTTGCTTTTTGAGATGGAAGAAAAATGTTTAAGTGTACATTATGCTGCAAGTGATAAAGAAAACCAGCTGGAAAGAGAAGGAAATTTTCAACAGATATAATTGTCTGTAACTGTGAGGCCTAAACAGGTTCTTCAAAAAGTGATTCTTAGGGCTGATGAATGCAGAATGGTGGACCCAGCACACGATATTTGAAAAAAATGAGGTTGAGTGTAAACAATTAGTTTAAAATGGGCTTCATAAATTTCTGGAAGGAGTTTTGTGATCTGCTTTGGTTTTGTTGGGTTTTTTTGGTTGTTTTTTTTTGGTTGTTTCTTTGTTTCTTTTTCTCCAGAAAACTAAATAGATAGAGGTTGCAATCCCTCTGAGTTTTTAGAATATATTAGTCTGCAGGACTATGGCAAAGGTTAGACAGAGAGGAATTACAATTGTAATGTTCTCAGGTATTATTTTATTATTTTCCATGTTAAAATTGATTTTTAAATCTTTGGCAATATAAAACCAGATATTCTGGACTTCTAGTGTGAAAATAATTCCTTTAATATCTTTAACAGCCAAAGTATTATCAAGGAATGCTAAACTCACTTTTCTCCTTTGGCATCCATATTTCATGCTTGGATCACAGTGCTGGCTTTTTGTCTTTTCTTACACATAAGTTCAGGATTTTTTCAGATCCAAACAATACTTTTTTTCCTCGCCCACTCTTTCCTTTTAACAAAAGATACCTGGAAACAGCTTCCTTCCAAAGAATGCCTTGTAATCCTTAATATTTTGCCAATGTCATTTATTAACAAAATTTAATATGATATTGATAATGGAAAATAAAAAAATGTTGGTAAATTACTAACTTAAACAATACCTTCTTTTTCTGTTTGTTTTTGTTGTTGTTGTTTGTTTTTAATATATATCTATATTTATGTTATAATATCACTCTCATTGTTGTTTTCTATCTGGCCATACAGTCAGATCTCTTGCACAGGAGTAATAATTTCTGATAAATACAATGTTTTAATTTTCCATCTAAAAAAGTAGACTACAGAATATTTGTGTTTTCTACTAGGCTCTGCCTTTTAGAAAACTAGAGAGCCACATCAAGCACTTTGTTTTCCCAGAGCAAGCACCTGCTGAATTATGAGATTATAGTTAATACCCTGGCAATTTGCCAGCAGTTTTATTTATATAGATTTGCACACTGTGCTTTCGAGCAAATCTCTAAGCACACTTGAAATCAATGGCCGAAAACCAAAAGGACTCAGTCAGCTCTAATCAGATTCTGAAACATCTGCAGCTTTATAATTGACAATTGCTAGGTTTAACACAACTGCCTATTGAAAATGGGGTTTTTTGTCATAAAACCACAACAGTGTCTCTTCTTTGTGTATGCCAAGGTGCTTGAGACTGATATCTCTGCTGATTTACATCTCAGCCGCATTCTACGTGGCCTTCTTAGAAAACTGCTTTCTGGTTCTCTGCAACTTCTTCTTTCAGAAGCAAATGATCCTCCAGGATTCAATTTACATTAAAGCATCTGGTCACAGCAATAATACATGTGCTTAAACATGCACGTGCACTTTTTATGTTGCAGACATCTGCATACATAAATCAAGTACCTGCCCTTGAAAGAGGTTTCATGAATTTAGAAGATTTACTGTCTGGATATGTACAAGTATTAAAATTTTTGAGGTGCTTCCTTAATCTTTTCTGGACCGTCTGCACAGAATGTTAACTTGTAATTCATTCAGAAGTCAACATTCAGAACAGAAAAAAAACCTCTTTCAAATGCACTTCTTTTGGCACATAATGCTAAAATTGTAACAGACATCCACAAGTGTTAGCATTTTTAATATTAAGAACAACTTATCAAAATTATTAGAGAGATGCCTCTTCCTGAATGAAGATACAAACCAGATCGTATGCTGAAATCAACAGTACAGATTTTTATTTAACAGTAAATGTGAGGTACAGAGAGATAAAAAGAAACAGGGAAAGTGGGGGGGGGAGGGAGAAAGAAAACAACAAAGAGACAGATTAAGCAGAAAAAAATATCACCACTCTGTGGATTCCAACAGCATTTTGTTGGTCCTCTTCTTCTGGTCTTCTCAGCGACAGAGTCCCAGTCTTTTCACAGTGATAGTTGAAGCCTGGATCTGTCAAGGGAAGCCTGGAGCGGTGAGGGAAGCCGGCAAAACAGAGTCTATGGGGGTTTTTTATGGTTAGGCTAAGTAGAAACACCTCGGTAACCCTAATGTTACAGCTGCCCGTTTTGTCAGTGCAGTTGTGGCCTATCAGCAGACATAAATACCTTGAGGCTTCCTATGAATGTTTTGGTACTGCCCCGGAGGGGAGGGGAGTTACCATATCTTGATCAACATCCAGCTGGTGGCCTGAGGTGTTGTAGCCTGAGGTGCCAGGGGTGCACACCCTCAGCACCTGTGTGGTTACTTTGCACATCATCAGCTTGCACCTTGATTGTTTGAGCCACTGGCATTCCAGTCACTCACACTTGTGGATACATGCTTCTCCTGGAATAATTAGGCAATTGACCTCTCAAGTTCCCCTCACAGTCTGAATTAGTAGACATATTCAGACTTCGTTGAGCAGTTACTTCTTTGCACACTTTGCTACATTAGACAAAAGTCTTTCAGTGACTTTAACAATGTATAAGCCATTAACCATTTCTGTCTCTCGCAAATGGTAAATCATTTCTCCTCTATAGAGGCGTTTTAAATATGCATGCAGTTGTTTATGTGGAAGTAAGCACATATATGTGTTTCAAAATGAAAGAGAATAATATGTACAAATAAATATAATTTCTGTAAAAGCTTTAAAAAAAGAAAGTGATCACTCTTGAAAGATTTCATCACATTCCTGTTTTAGAATGTTTACCTGAAGAAGTCTATGTACCTGCAGGAGCTTATTCTGGCATAAAAATCTCTGTGTGTGGAGACACGCACACTAATAAACAAGATTTTTTTATTTTGGAAAAGAACACTGGAAAGTATGAAACTCCCACCTTTTTTAATTTAATTTTAGTTTCTGTCTTTGACAGATCAACATTTATTAATGACTATAGAATTCTGTTGTAGCGAAAAAAGGATTTTATCCTCATATTATAAATACTTAAATTTTTGTTGTTTAATTTTTTTGTTTAGATAAAGCAATATAGAATGACATCTGTATTTAGAAAAATGTATTTTGTGTTTTTCTCAACTGAGGCATTGCAGGGCCTGGAAGATGTAAAACAGTGATTGCAGAGATATTTGCCAAGCCAAATCCCCAATTTCTGTTTTTACTTCAATCAAAAAACTTAATCTGTATACTCTATATTTAAACTTGTGTAAGTACGAAGCTATTTTCAACCCTATTCTTGGTGTACAAGTATAGAAATACAAGAAGGAGTTAGGGCGGTTAGAGGTATTTCTTCTTGAGAGTACAGAGTTTCACACAGGTCAACCTCATACGACTTAATGAAGATATATGGAAAGCTCGAAGTGTGATGAATAGAACCTAAACAAAAGAGGAGGCACTGTGTGCACAAAGGGTGCCCACTGAACAGGTCTCTACAAGGCATGTGAAATGCCCTGTGTTCAAAAGGCCATACCTCCCAAGGAAACTTTTGTTGCTGATGGATCATTTCCTGCTGCCACTGAAAGCAGGCTTTAAATATTAACTGGGGTTCATAAGCCTCTATTCAACTTTTATAAATCATTACTTCAGAGCAGTAGTAAAAAAATGCCATCTGTGGCATTTTTTTTAAGAAAGGCGGCCTGAAAACACAAGGAATAGCTTAAATTTTTCCTTTTAATTAATGTGAGAAAAGTAGCTGTAAACATCTGAAGTGATTACATATCTCAATAAACATACTCAGTTCTGAATTAATTCAGTGTTAATTGTATTATTATGTACATATATGTAAAAAGAATAAAATTTGAAATATCACAGGAGTTTATTTACACAACTGTGTCTCCTCTTCTAATGTTGATTAATCATTTACATTGCTGTTGAATGTTCTACAAGGCACTATTGAGAAACATAATACAAATCATTATAATCAACATCAGAATTAATCAATTACTGATTATTACTTCTGATTATTCTGTATTTATATCAGACAGGATTAGTAAGTCACTACAGATTCATTGAAAAAAAAAAAGCTAAAGTGTATTACGTTAGGTAGAATAACATCCTAAATTTAGATTGGCAAATTTTTTATGTTACATTCAAAATGGCTACCATATGGAATGCTTCAGGGACTTTTATGGGTATAAACCCCCAGTTCTTTCTCACTGGTGCTTTGGATGACCTTGAGTAACTCACTTGTCTTTGACTGTGCTCCATCCCCCTGGCTTCATCTATTTCCACTGACAGCACTTTCTCTTATCATGTGTACAGACTCACAGATCGTGATCCGGTTATTTTGATGTTACATTCATATGAATGATAATAACAGTGATAAAAATAAATGTATCAGTGGTTTGATTCGGAGTCTATAGGAAAAAAAGTAACACTTCAATAGTGGTTTCTTTGCCAGAGAGAAATGAGCTAGAAATAAATTGTTTAAGTCTAATAAACATATGTATCCTTTTAAGAACTGAACAGGGTCAAGGAGACATAATGTACATAAAGCTGAACTAGTATTTTTGTATGGCTTGGCACAGTGTAACTGAAATTTTTCTCTCTTTTGAAAGGCACTGCTCTAGAATCCCTGCAGTATTTCATTTCTCTTTGAGAGTTGCAGGGCAACAGCAGCAAACTAGTTTGAGTCACTCATCTTCTTTTTAAGGCTTTAGTTCACATTCAGCCAAAGAAGTTAAATTAATGTTTTTCTTGTTGTCAGCAAGAGGAACAAAGAGATATATATTACTTATAACTTCTACCTAGTGAGCAGTTATTGACTTCAAAAGAATGAGCAGATCAGGCTTAGAAAGCCATTTAGTTCAGTTGTGCAAGGTCCCAGCATTCCAAATTGGCTGGAGTGAGAGAACAGTAGCATAAGGGAGGCATAAACACTGTAAGGGTTGGAGCAATTTGGTCCTTTCTGTATGTGCTCAGAACAATGTCAGAGTCAGTAAGAACAACAAAATACCATAGAGTGTCTGTGGCTTCTTTTACACTACTGTAGAATGTACTGTAGAGGGTTCGACGAGACTGAAGTTTGGGGGGAGGGGTGGTATATGGCAAAAAGAGTTTAGGTATAAAGCTGCACACTCGTGATTTTCTGTAATTTGGTTCACTGACAAAATCTACGAGGAGGAAGGAACGGACTAGTGTCATCCTGACAAAACATCTCCCAGAAGCAGTTATGTTTGTAGTTTCTCTAGTTCAATAAAGGTGACAAAGGATCCTTTACAGAGTTTGAACTTTACTCAGTCTCTACTGACCTAGTTAAGTCATTGTACAGCAGGAGGCAAATGCAGGACATTTCTGGCTGCCATCTCGGATGGTCTGAGACATCCTCTGGAGATCACCTGAGCATGGACTCACCTCCAGTTCCACTATGGGAAGGTATTTTCTCCTTCATCAGCCCCTTCTTGTGCAAGCACATGGCATGAACTGTCCGGGTGGTACATCCAGGTGTAGAAGAAAGGCAAAAAGTGAACTTTTTTGGCAAGTTTATGTTGGGATTCTCAGAGTTACAGTAGTTTTGGTGATGGAGTTCCCATTCTCAGGTAGTCTGTGAATACTTTATTTGGATAACATTTGTCCCTCCCCAACTGTTTGTGGGGGTTATTTATATTAACTTAATTTTTTGTCTGCTTTTTGTGCTTTTTGTTTTCAGAGCAGAGTTTGGGGGTCAGGTTTGGTTTCCATTTTGTTGCCATTTCCCTTTTGTGTGGTTTCCATTTCTTCCAGCAGCCTTTCCTCACCTCAGCAGCAGCTGAAGCAGGTTATTCCTACGTGTGGTCTGGATCCAGGCTGTGGCTATCTACCTCTTCTGGCATCTTCTAGGGGCTTCCACAGCTAGAGGCTTCTGCAAGCCCCTCCCTGATTGCTGGAAGCCTGCTTGTTAGCTGTTTCTTGATAGGCCAGTAGTTGAGGCAGGGCTTCCCTTTTTTAAAGTCTCCATCTCTCTCTGCCTTCACTTCCCTGTAAGCAGATTTTATGGGAGGGAAGGTGCAGGACAAATTGTATATTTGTAGAATAAGATAAATTTCATTACAAGGCCATGACATCTTTAAAGTGCATTTTCCTGGGTGCTAGCAGGAAAGTCTAAGTTATCTCAGTGTTTTTCTTCCTTCTGTAAACTCATGCCTGAGGAATGGCTCACCTTCGTGAGCACCCATGGAGTGGAGCGCTGCATTGTGGGGACATGGCCGACTCACGGGATTAAGTTCTGAAGAAGTTATAAAGGAAATAACAGAAGCAGCTTACCAAGTGTTAGGTAACTCTCTTAAGAGATATTTATGATAGCACTGTGAGTGCCAGGAAGGAACGAATAAACAAAGAGGAAATCAGTTAAATCAAATCTTTGGTTGTAAAAGCTGGTTGTTGTTCCTGAGTACTTCATCATAAGATTTTAACTTCCAATATCACTTTCTGCAGAGAAGATTTTACAGTAGCTTTAAGCTTTTTACCTCATCAGATAAAGTCAGGCATAGCACTGCATTCCATACTGTATTTTGAGATGTGGAAGGCAATGGAAGTGACTGAAAGCACGGGGACTGTCCTGTGGTACAATGGACAGCATTCTGTTATATAGGCAGGGTTGCAATCAGTGTTAGGATGGGTAAAGGGGAACCAAAAATACATGGTGGAGCCATGAGTTTTATCATCCTGGTGCTCTGAATTACCTAGTTAATACAGAAAAACACATTAGCAAATACAGTTTGGAGTTTTTACAGAAATTTTTAATTTTTTTTTTTTAGTAACTGTCTTTTATTTGGTGTTATTCTCACACTCCCAATATCTCTCCATGCAATAAATGCCGACATTTAAAGTCTTCCTTATACAAAAGGTGGTGTAGACTGTGACAAACCATGAGGATGCTGATGTCTTCTCTGTGAGGAGGAGCTTGGTGCTACTGGTAGGGGCTCCTTCTTTTTCATTTTTTGGGTCCACTTGGTTTTCAATAATGTAGCCACCCACCTACGAAAGTCTATGGTTTGTCTGGCAGTGACTTGAAGATTGAATGTGACACTGTTCCCAGAGGGGCCATCCCCAGAGCTGAAGCTGGTCACTGAACTCAGCATAGGTGCTACAACAAAGCAAATCCAGTTTCAGATCCAAACAAGCTGAGACAAATTCTGAGATCTTGTAGTGTCAGGCCAATATAGGGACCGTATCATTCTATTGTTAATGGTACAAATCACATTTACTAGAGTACAAGAGGTGTTAAGTGCAACTGTAATTTCCCTTCTGAATCTGAGACAGGATAGTAACTGTGGTATGGGACCTCTGTGAAAGCTAAGCACTTCTGGAAAAGTAGCAGGAAGCCTCATGCAATAGGTTGCTGAAATGGCTACTTAATATCTCTGTAGGAGACTGAATCCCACCCATAACACTATAGCTAATCAATCCTTGTGTATGTGTTATAAAAGGCATGTATTATAACAAAGTCTAGAGGTTTGTCTCTATGAAGTACCTTGCAATTACACAGTATAAGAAGAAAATCAACTAATGCTCTTGTTAGTGTGAGAACCTCTTATTTTAAAAATCAGTTCTTGTTTCATTCCCATTGACATCTGTATAATCTTTCCAAGAAACTGGCATGTAGTATTCTTCTAAATAATTCTTCAACAGTCATCTGGAATAAAGAATAAATGCCTGTAACAAATGGCACAGTGGGTAGAATATTTGCACTTGGATGGTTCTTAAAAGCCTCTCTCTTTTCCTACTAATTTCTTTTATTGTATTTTCAGCTCTCCAAAAATATTAAAGCTTTGCCCAACCTTTCAGAGAGATGCTCTGACTTTTTCTGTGAAAATGCTGTTTTTAAGAGTTCTGACTACGTTGAGGACAGTAAAATATGTCCCTTGGTAAATAAACTGACTTGACAGTGTTCTCTACTACTATTAAATGAAGCTATAAGCTCTCTTAAAATGTCTGCTCTGTAGAAATTGCTGTGGATGCTAGGGATCTGGACAGATTGCAATATTGTCTGATCATGCTTTTGGGGAATCTAAAGAAAAGGTTTCTTTTTAAATTAGTTTTTCCTAGCCATTAAAGACATTTTTTATATATCACAGTTTGTTCTTGCTATGGTAGTTCACCTTCTCCTCTGACCACCAACATGGGAAAACTTTTAGTGTTTCTCACTTCAGCCAAAGAAACAGTAGCAGTTATTAATCATGAACATGGACTGAGAAGCCTGTCTTGTGAGGAAAGCCAAAGAGAATGGAGTTTGACTCCATTTGTTTGAATGGAGAATGAGAAAAGAAGGCTTAGGGGGAGACGACCATGCTCCAGTATTCAAAGAGTGGATACAAAGAAGGTGGAGACTCTCTTTTTTCAAGGATTCACATGGAAAAGTTGAGGGGTAATGTGTGCAAGTTACTCCTGAGAAGATTCTGACTGGACATACAAGGAAAATTTTTCAAAATTAAAACAATCAGCCATTGCAATAATCTTGCCAGGGAAGTGGTGGATTGGACAAGATTGGATACTTTAGAGATTCAGCTGGACAGTGTGCTGAGTCATCTTGTCTAAATAATGCTTTTACCAAGAAATGTTGGACTAGATGATCTTTAAGNGCTCTCCAGTCTGTCCAAGTCCCTCTGCAGAGCTCTCCTGCCTTCCAGCAGATCAACACTCCCCCCTAGCTTGGTGTCATCTGCGACACCAAGAGAATGGAGAATGAGAAAAGAAGGCTTAGGGGGAGACGACCATGCTCCAGTATTCAAAGAGTGGATACAAAGAAGGTGGAGACTCTCTTTTTTCAAGGATTCACATGGAAAAGTTGAGGGGTAATGTGTGCAAGTTACTCCTGAGAAGATTCTGACTGGACATACAAGGAAAATTTTTCAAAATTAAAACAATCAGCCATTGCAATAATCTTGCCAGGGAAGTGGTGGATTGGACAAGATTGGATACTTTAGAGATTCAGCTGGACAGTGTGCTGAGTCATCTTGTCTAAATAATGCTTTTACCAAGAAATGTTGGACTAGATGATCTTTAAGGTTGCTTCCAACCTGGTATTCTGTGAAGTAGCATTTTTTCCAGGTGACGCTATTGCTTCACTTTTGTGAGTCAATCTGGGATTGGTTTTTGTCAGTGTTTCCAAATTTCATAGTGCTTAATACCAGAAGTACCCAGCAGAGTCTGTAGGTGTAGAGGGAATTAGAGGTATGAGAAAAAGCTGAGGAAAAAAGGTTCAGTGAAATTTTAAGTCTGTTTGCCTCTCCCAGCAAGTCATTAAAACTTTGGTGTCTCAACTGCATGAGAGAGATGCTTTGTATGTAAAGCCAAGAATTTACTGTAGGTCTAATTACAATCATAACAGTCTTGCCAAAGAAGTATTATTAGTCCAGTAACAAAAGTAACTTACCATGCAAGTTATCTGATTATTAAAGTTCAATCACAGTAATAATAGTTTAATTCTAAAAACTGAATAACAAACTTTACACTTTTAATGGTTTCATTCAGGGGAAAGGGTTATGGTGCATTGTCATCCTGAATCCTTTGCAAACAATGCAGTGGGGGGGTTCTTCTATCTCATACTTGAGTAGGTCATATCTGGGGATGATTTTAAGGATTTTCTAATGCATTCTACACCTTGCTTCTTTTGTTTTTCTGTGTTACATCTGCATTTTTTATATAACTTGTGTTTTATTTATGTTGGAAGCTTGTATTTTGTTACTCTTAAAGCCATTTTCACTCAGCTCTAGATGTAACATCTCTTTGTTGATCAGTAGTTAGTCAGTAATGATTTCTTGATAGCCTTAATTTGTCATCCCATGTTTATATTTTTCAAAGTATCAATTGTTATCCAGTGTTTGTGTTCCATGGTACCACATAATTTATTCTATGCATAACAGAATGTGCCACTAGACTAGTATTATTATCACTATCTGTTACTCAGAGCTATATCAGACTTACTATAGAAGACACATGTCACCACACAATTCCACAAAGAAAAGCAAAACTCAAACAAATTAGACAACAGTTTGCTACAACTAAAAAAGCTAAAGCAAAGCTCCAGGCAAGCATAAGACAAGTCCAGACAAATAATGCTTGACAAGCCCCAGTCCAGTGGCCTTGCACTTCTAGAACAAACCCTGTGGTTTCTTGTTTAGCAATAACATACTTACAAGCTAAAGGGCTACAAAAGTGAGACATGGGACAAACTGTGTTGATATTATTTGTAAAACTGAGACTATAATCTCAAACAGAATTTGTTGCTGTTCACTTGTTTTTGAACCATTCACAGTTGAAATGACTAACAGGGAGAAGCAACTGAGACAGCCACTGTGAAATGATCCCTGGACATTCTAGCAATTGGCTAAGCCTAGTAGGGAGGTTGGTCTTGAAAGTAAATAGCAGCCTGCTAACAAGGTGCTCCCAATTCTGTATTATGACTATATTACAGAACTGGAAATTACAGAGGTCTTAAGTAATACTTACAAAATTAGACTAATTACAGTAGCACAGAACATTTTATATCAGAAGGGTATCTCTCTGGGTAACATCTCTTTTCTCCTGTTCTTCTTTAGCGTTTTTTGAGCTCTTCACTTGTTTTGAAATTTAATATAAACAAAGGAGTTTAAGTCAAACACTCGATGTGAGGGAGCATAAAATCTTGCCAATGCTCTATCATGTTAGATTCTGTAGTAGTTCACAAAAAAAATACAGGAACAGCCTGACCAAAAAAAAAAATTAATTACAAAACTCAACAAAAAAACTCCACCACAAAACTGAGCACTTCAGCTGGAATGTAAATCAAACACCAGCCTTTTCTGGTGCTGACACAGATCAATTACAGTGTGAAGCTGTGGGTAGTCAGTGGAAGCAAGCTAACCTGCAGTCCTATATACATAAGCAGAATTTGCAGACAATGACCAAGAACTTCAGCTTCTTTAGCTGCCTAGACTTCTTCAAGTTTTTGAGGCAGTGAGAAAGGATGCCAACTCCCCAAAGCTCTCTCATTTCATTCTCCAAATTGAGAAACAAGAATAGTAAGGCAGAACAGAATCCTGTGCATCTTAAAGCAAGGCCAGAGGATTTCTCCTCTTGGTCTGTTAGATGTTTACATGTTTACAAGTCCAGTCAGGAGCAGGACTGTGTCCAAATTGAAAAATATGCAATTATATTCCCCACTAGGAATCCAGCCACGTTGACCAACACAGCAGTGCCTTTACAGATAGATATAAAAAGTGTATGAATTACTCCTTGGAAACGTCAGCCTTGCGTTGCTGAAAATGGTGAGATCTTGGATGACTGGAAGTGGGAGACTGTACAAATAAAAATTGCTTTTCTTCGTTTTCTGTCTTGGTTGGAACAGGCTGATGTCGCGGGTTTACCAGCCTCCCCCGGGGCCGAAAAATAGTTAATTCCAGGTAGATTTCCAGAGCAAAGCCAATCATAAGTTTTAGTAACCCCTCTGTGAATGACATATTTAAGAAAATGGAAGAGAGGATGAATTTCACAGAAGAAATTCCAGCCCAAGGAGAGCAGAGGAGAACAAGAGAGAGCAATGTAGCCTCCAAGGTCAGTGTAGCAGGAGTGGGGAGGAGAGACCCCTCTCCCCCTCCAGCAGGGGAAAAGACTCAAAAACTAAAACCCCTGCTACCTATGGAAGATTATTTGGGGTGAAGAACCCCTCCTGCAGCTCATGAAGGAGCCTGTACTGGAGCAGAGAAGTGCACGGAGGAAGCTGTAACTCCGTGGGAGGCCTAAGATGAAACAGAGTCTTGCTGGAGACCTGTGGCCTTTGGAGAGAGAAACCTACACTGGAGCAAGTGTCCCAGGTAGGACTTGTGATCCCAGTGAGGGACTTTTGTTGGTGTAATTCAGTTGTGACCCTAAAGAGGACAGCAGAGTGTGGAAGAACTGTTGTCCGAGGGTAGACTCACGTTGGAGAAGCTCATCCAAGGCTGTCTCCCGTGAGAAGGGACCCCACAAGAAACAGGGGATGGACTCGATGCCATTATCCCCTGTAACAGTGGTGAAGACCCTGGTGCAGCAAGTTGTCCCCTTGCAGTCCATGGAGGACCTCACAGGGCCCGAGTACCCCCCAGGCTCCGGTCCTGGCCCGGCAGGGAGGAGCAGGGCCAGTCCTGAGGTCGACGTGCAGCTGAGAGAGAGAGAGAGAGAGATTTCCAGCTACAGCTGATCGGAGCTGTCACCCTAGAGATAATAGAAGAAAACTTTCAAGTGCTGCAAATTTGATTTAGAGGAACTGTAGGCCCTGAAAGTAGAGAAAAGACTTTTCTCCTCCTGGACTGATACAGGGGGGAGGGATAATTTTGTAAATACTTAAAATTTTCTTTATAAGAAAACCTAGTTAAAATTATTGTATACATTATTCTTTAGTTTTTATCCTGCTAGTAATAAATTTCATATTATTTCCCCACGTCAAGTCTCTTTTGTCTGTATAAAACTTCTCTCATCTTATAGTAATTATGTAAAAAGTTTAAAAAAAATTAGCCCAGAGCAAACCCACGACAGCTGAAGACCATTTTGCCAATTTTTACCATAATTTGATGGCTGTTCCAGCACAAAGAGATCACTAAGAGATTCAGGAGCAATGCCTTTAAGTGAATCTATATAAAATCTACTAATTAAAAACTTCTGTTTTCATGCGCATGGTTCTCAACACAGTCAAATAAGGAGCTCATTTAAACCAAGGAAATTGGACAAGGAAATGAAGAATAAGAAAATGGTGTATGATGTTAATCTGTTTTGTTGTATCTAGGATTGTGAATGAGTGCCTGGATAGCAGAGACATGTCAAGACTGATATTATGAGAATTCACATCAGCTAAGGACCTGTCTTAACTTATTTGTTCATGTACAAGAACTGTTAGTAAAAAGCTCAGAGAGACTTCTACTTGAGGAAGGATTGACTGAATGATAATTTGCTCTGTGTGAAATCCGAGTGCAAATATGGATTATTTTAACAGACAGTTGATGATGGTTTTTCATCGGTTCTGCAAGGACAATCCATGCACACAACATACATGTTCGTCCTTTAATTCTGTTCACACTACTGGTGTGTAAAGAAAGGCATCTGGTTTCCAATTGGGTAGGTTAATAAAATAAAGAAAGGAATGTGTTAACTCTCATATATTTTCATCAAGGCTTAGGCATTCTGGTTATTTTACTGTATTCATTCTAGCTTGATATTCCATAGATTAACCTTTCCTTTAACACTGTCACACCCCACCAACTGTGATTTAGCAAGTACATAATTTATCACTTAATAAGAATGTCCATGTTAAGCACAGTGGGAGTTTTTACTGGCAGTAAAATCTGCTTTTCTCATAGGGAAAATAAAGTCTGAATCCAAGTGGACTGAGAAAGTTTAAGGTCTCTTTTAATGAGAATGACCTTAGAAAGAATGGAACTTTTTATTAGCAAATATTTAGTATGTGTGGTGGTTGTCCTGAGACATTCTTTGAGAATAAAGACCCTTATTTGCCTTACATTAATAAAAGTGTAGACAATATCCAGAGTAATACTGTGTGTCCTGAGTAGTTAAAAAATGCGCTTACATTATTATAGTCATGAATAAAGCTCCAAATATGGTCCTTACTGCCTTATCATTACATGGTTGGGTTTTTTGAGTTTTTTCGGGGTTTTTTTTAGGAGGGTTGTGTTGTGGAGGATTTTCTTGTATAGAGGTAATAAGTTCTCTATTTTGTTAACTCTTCTTTAAGCACAGAAGAAAACTGAGAAGTTGCAGAACTTCCAGCTCTCATTTTGTCTAAACAACCTGAGTCTTTTTGGGCTGCTACATGCAACATTCCCACTCCAGGAAAAAGAATTCCTTAGACTAGAGTATCTAGCATAGCATGCTGACAGGGTCATTTTTCTAAGAGGATGAAGAATAAGCTGCTTCTGTTTCCTTCAGTCTTTAAAAAGTGTTAATGTATTAGTTTCATTCTTACATTTACCCCTGTGAATATAAACCTTAGGTAATAATATGCGGTGGAGGCGGGGCCAAAAAAAGATGGGGCTAAATCTTCTTTGTCAGTGTTCTAAAGTTAACAATCACAGCATCACCTTTGGGAAGGGTTTTAGGGAAAATAACCTGTGAAAATCTCTTGAGAGATTTCTGTAAATTCTTTACTGGCTCCTTTCTCAGAATCTCTCCACAGAAACGCTTCAAAGTACATCAGGAGAAGGAATCTTCAGTAGTATTAGTGATAAGGCAGCTGGCTCACATTACTTTGAACTTAGAGTCATTTGGCCTGTGGAGACAATTAGTTTAACCCACTAGTGAAACCACAGTACCAACAGAGATCTATGCTTTTTCAACATAGCATCCCAGAAATCACTACGAGTTCACACACAAGTCAATCTTTTTTTCTTCCCCTATTAATTTTTCAGTCTCTAAAAGCAATATAACGCATACTTTATTTTTTTTAATAGCATCATCCACCAGCATCCACAAAGCAGATAATTTGCTTTGATGAACCAGCTTCGTTTTTCAGTTTTCCATTGGGAATTATTGCATCTGAACTTAATATGGTAAAAGCTCAAAATCTGTAGATGGTAAAACATACATGAGACAGTTTCCACCAAGATAAGCTCGTGTCCAGCATTCACATTTTTAGTGTTACTTGAAAGCCATAGTAAAACTCACAGTGAAAGTTATTTTAAATTTATGATGCAAAGCTTAGAAAAATGAAATATCTGGAAGAAAGGCTGAAGTGATTTGCCTATAGAAGTTACTTCTAAAGCAATGAGGAGCTTGGCCATTGTTAGGTAGTTATAAAAGCTTCCTCTCTGAATTCTCTATCAACTTCACAGTAATATCCCCATAGCTATTAATCTCACCTTTATGAAATAAATATATCAAAAGTTTCAGTAACTTGATAACTGAAAAAATATCTAATGCCAATTGGTTGGAGTTTTTTTATATTAATAAATTTAGTGTTATAATCATCAATTATAGCATTGCGAGAAATAGAAGGAACAAACAAACCAAAACCATTGTCACCTGAAGATGCTATTTTGTAATTGTGTCTTAAAGGTTTTTTGTTTGTTGGTTGGTAGGGCTTTTTTGTTGGGGTTGCTTAACTTCACTTCTTTGATTCCAACTCTTCTACCTCCTTCTCCTTTCCCCAGGTGGTGTACGGATAATCGGGAATGGGTGTTGTGGTCGTTCAATATATAACCGGATGATAGTACTTCACATATATATTAATTTATGAGGCAACATTTTTTTTCATGTGTGTATTAAAACAATATAGATAATGTGTAGGCAGATTTGTAAGATAAGGAAAAGAGAACACACAGAAATTAGAACAGCAAAGTTTGAAAGAAATTGAAAGATCTAAACATTAAAAACTTTATGAACATCACACTGTAACTTCCAAATGAGACAGACTTCATTATTCAAATCAGTGTTGACAGGGTCAGGATTTTTGTTTGCTATTTTTTTATTTTTTCTGTGAACAATTCTACTTAAAAGGGCAAAAATTATGCATTGGCTTCCAGTAAATTGAAACTTATGGACCAAAGGGTTAGCTATTAGAGAGCAAAGTACGATAAAGACTGAAAATTTGTCACTGTAGAATAATTTTCAAAAAAAAAAAAAAATTAAAGCTTTAAGAAATCGTGTTGTAATGATGTATATATTTAAAATTAATCAGTGCTCTTATTCACTTTTTTCTTTGAAATTAAAAAGGTTCTGCAGAAGTTTGTAGCGTTAATACTTCTCATGAAGGTCATGCCTCAGTAATGCGAAGATAAGGGTCATGTATTTCACAGGAAACGTCTCCAATAATCCCAAAGGTGTTTAAATTATCTGGTTTTCCTTGCTCTTCCTGTTTGTTTTTTTTTCCAAGCTGGCGTCTGAGCATCGGTTAAATGAATGATGAGGTTCATGTTTGATCGATTTTTCACTTTTTTAATTTAGAAGGTACAACTTCCTATCACATTTAAAGTTGAGAGTTATGGTTGAGATAATAGAGGTCTGATACCAGTGGAAGTTAAAAAGGAAAAAGTTGCCTCGCAAATGTCAAGGCACCTTGTGGTCCATGATGATTAAAACTAAACTGTTTGCTATATGAATCCCAAGGTGCTGCTATATCTCAGGTTTCATGACATTTAGCCAGTGACTTTTCATAGCTTGTTAATAATGTATAGCAATCCTAGCATAAATTTGTAGTGACAGAGCTGGCCTGTTACAGTAGAGTCATTAACTAGATTTATTTTGGACAGAAAATGCAGATTTGAAAATGAACAAAAAATCTTGAATAATGTCAAAAGAGATTGCACATTTACAAGACTATTTTAACCAAGACAGTTGCTCAGGAGATGTACTTTTCATATTGATCTATTATTCTGCCAAAAGTCCTAATTACCTAACTGGGAGGTATTAACAAAACATTACTACAGTCGTCAAGGTTCACACTTACAAAGAAAAATTGATGTCCCAAACAAATTTCATTGTGTGGACTGGTTCATAAAGTACATTGATTATACCAGGTTGAATAAGTCACACAGGCAGGTAAAGGTTACAGTATAAATGTTTTCTTCTAAGTAAAATTGCAGTTAATCGTTTTACCCAGACAAACCTAATAAACTTCTATATTGTAGAAACCATGTTTTTTCTGAACCTCATAGCTTACTGATACACAAATTATTCATAAGTTTTAAAAGGTCACAAGGCAGATGAAGAAAGAGAGGGAAAAAGAAGGAAAAGGGTACAGGTAAAAAACAAACTTAAAAGGTGAGTTACAAAACGGACTCAAAGAATGGTGAGTTACAGTAGGATATAAAGTAGAGTTGTAGGGGAAAATTTGGCTGACATTTTAGTTCTTACATATTTTCTCTGAGTTTTAAAGTTTACTAACATATAAAAAATTTTACTGCGACTTCAGCCATAATTGTTATAGACCAAAATCGTTTCTTTTAATTCTCTTAAAAAATATTAATTAGTCACTTCAGAATTGTTTTAAATGTAGTATTTGCTGTGGTAGAAATGTTTTTATGCCACTAGCCCATAGAATGTAGAATTACATTAAGTTAAAGTTTGACAACAGTTATCACTTCTGCTTTTTTAACAGGAATCTTCTGTAGGACATCTAGGAGTTGAAGTCTCTTATTGATTTACTCACTCTTTGTATGGAAATGTAAAAAGTACAAATATTTTCGCAACCTCAAATTTGTTATTGCACAATTCTGATTGGGCATTCTGCATTTAACGTTTAGATCAATAATCTTTGATACAAGAGCCTAAACAGTTGAGTTTATGCTGAAGTGTGAGGAACTCTGGAAATCAGCACACATTCAGACCTTTCCCCAGATGTGTTCTGATTCATAAATAGATTCCTCTACTGCTCTTCTAGTCTTAATCTAAAAAAAAAAAAAAAAAAAAGTGATACTTTGATTTGGAAACATTGATGTCATTATGTTTTTAGGTTTGGTCTGTCAAACTCCAGACTAATGGAAAAATAATTACTTCATTCTCTCAGTCTATGTTCTGTTCATTCTTTGCAGGAGGTGTGTGTTTATTATTGATTAATAAATCATAACATCCAACTTCCAAAAAAAAAAAATTAAGTATCCTTTTTTTTTTTTTAAATTTCATAATTTTCCCTGCTACACTTGCTATTTTAATTATTTTATTTGATATAAAGAAGATTAGGAGTGCAGACCTGTGATCATTCTCCTACGTGCTACATTAGATTGCTAAATGTTATACATAAAGCAAAGATGTCTCTAATTACTTACAATTAGCCCAGGTCTGATCCTTTTTTTTAGCCAGCCTTTTGGCAGGATGTCTACAGCACTGTGAGACAGGGATACTTAAATCAGGCAGGTGGTATATTCTCTGACCTTTTTTTGATAAAATATCAATAACATTACAATTTCCTGTAGTTCTGTAAACCCATTAATATTATAGTAGTAAATGCTTAAATTGCAATTTAAAATTACTAAATCTGTGAATATTTCTAAGGACTTGATTAGTCCTTCCCAAACACAGGTTGGTCAAACACACATGGGTAACACCCCTGCCTTTCTGTATCTATATAACTTTCTTAGGTTATAGATCAATACTTTGTTATGTTAAGGGCAGCCCCTTAGACTGCTATGCCCTCATCCTGAATGAGTCATCTGTCTTTTAGCTTGAACTGTGTAGCTAGGCCATCCTTAAGCTTGCAAAGTGCTTTTATACTTAGTCCATTACAGATCTGTTCTCCAGACCCTTTCCAGTTCCCTGGTTCTGTATATTGTCTTGCTTACTCTGTTTAAATGTCCTGGCTGCTGTTTGCAAACAAAAAGGCCTTCAGTGCTTAATTATCTTACTGAATCAAAGTACAAAGCCCCGTGAGGCAGGAAGCAAGAGCAGCTTCTGTGAACCCATAATGAAAATCATCTTAATAATGCTAGAATTCTTTATCTGTCAAAATAAACCTTCCCAACTGTTTTGGGTTTGTGTGGCAAGGATTTTTATGTCTGACAGAGCCAATACCAGATGGCTCCAAGATGGATCCACTGCTGGCCAGGATCGAGCCCATCAGTGATGGTGGTTGCACCTCTGGGAAACCTATTTAAGGTGGGGGGAAAAAGTCTGCTGAAGGCAGAACAGTGAGAGAGAGGGTTGAGTCTATGTGAGAGAAACAACTATGCAGACAACACACAAGCATGAGGTGTTGTTCAGGAGCCAGGCAGCAGTGGTTGATTACTGTCATCCAATGACTGAGTCTTCCCAGGTATCTGCAACCACTTGTGACATCAAGTATGAGAGAAAAGTACAAACCTTCAAATGTTTTTGCCAACTATCTCTGTGAGCAAAACAGTCTTTGTGTCATCAATGCGTAATACGACAATCTGTTATCTCAGGACTTTGGGCGATGGTGAGAGTGCAACCACCGTGTTATGGAATCATCCAGTGATAACTGATGAACTTCTTAAAATGAACATCTCACTGCAAGTAAAATTTGAAGATCCAACTGCATGAAGCACATCTTCTTTAGAAGAATAGGGTTGGAAGTATATATGCATTGTCACTCTCAACACCCTTCAGAGGTGCAGGGGTACAGGAAAGGAAGAGAAAGCCTAAGGCAGATTAGCTCTAGTTACTGGAGACTGACACTGAGGATGAGGAAATTAGAGTTTTTGCTTTTTAGACTTTCAGATGAAATGGGCATAAGAAAAGTCATGGCCCTAATGCAGCATGACTAGGGTACCAGCTTTTCCTAGCTCTGGGCGACCAGTGCCCTGGCAACTTTATCACTCAAAGGGCAGGGCTTGACCCTTCTATTCTTTCTCTTGATAGCTTTTTGTCTTTTGTCACAGAAAAAAAATTTCAGAACACACACTTTACTTTTAAAAGTTTACTTCCATTTTCTTCAGTGACTCTCATGTGTTCAAAACCTCTGCTGTTTTGATCTTTGTTTAGCCTGTATTTTCCTACTCTAAACATTCCCAGCCTCTTGTTCTGTTACCATTCTTACTCTCTCTTAAATGTCCCACCTGTTCTCTCTTAAGATTTACATTCAGTAAAATAATTGTTGACAAGCAAACTAATCTGTTATACATTACTATATATTCTGTGTTCATACCAGCCAGTAGCCCAAAACACAAGCATAAAGAGGTAGGACCTTTAAAATGATTAGCGGTCTTTGTTCCTGATTTAGGAACTAATTACATTTTGGAAATGCCTAAGATGTTATAGTTACACTTCAGGACCATTTTGTCTCACAGGTTTCTTAGATGACTATGGTTTAGTTTAGATGTAAGAGAGGTCTTACCAAATAGGTGGAAATTGGCCACTGATTCTAAGCCTGTGTATATAAAAAGTTGTTTAGACACTTAGAGGCATGGCTCCTCCTCTAGTTTCAGTTCTACCTTGTGATACTTAATATAGATGCTATTAAAACTGTGCTTCTCATAAGCAGGGCAAGTGCCCGTTAGCTTCCTGTAGGACATTAATAAACTTTTGTATTCATAGTATAAGATGGAGCTTCTATTCTAGATGAGATTAATGGGAACTGAGGAATGATTCCAAAATAGAAAGTTTGCAAGTATAATTTCATCACAATTTACAGATAATGTCAGATGCAGGTTAAAAATGACAAAGAACTGGCTGCTACAATTAGGAGGGATAGTAATGCCTCTGTGATGACATATTTAAAAACAGAAGGTTGTTGCCCAGTGAAGAATTCCAGCCAGGGAAGAGTGGAGTGAGAACATGTGAACAACAAAGTAGACACCAAGGTCAGTGCAGAAGGAGGGGCAGGAGGTGCTCTGGGCACTGGAGCTGAGGCCCTGCAGCCCGTGGTGCTGAGCAGGGTGGGGCAGCTGTGCCCCTGCAGCCCATGTGGGACCATCGGGGTGCAAAGACCCACTTGCAGACCGTGGAGGAGCCCAGACTGGAACAGGTGGATGCTTGAAGGAGGTTGTGACTCCGTGGGAGGCCCAAGATGGAGCAGGGTCCTGCTGAGGACCTGCAGCCTGTGGAGAAAGGAGCCCTCGCTGGAGCAGGTTTTTCCCGGGTAGGACTTGTGGCCCCTGTGGGGAACCCACGTCAGTACAGCTCATCCATGAAGGACTGCACCCCATGGAGGAGTGACCCACGGGACAGCAGTTTGAGAAGAACTGTTGGCTGAGGTATTGGACACACGGTGGAGAGGTGCATCAAGGACTGTCTCCTGTAAGAGGGACCCCACGGGAGCAGGGGAAGGACTCCTCTCCTGAGCAGCAGCAGAAGCAACTGGCCGTAACACCCATTCTCCATCTCTCTGCACCACTGAGGGGGAGAGGGTAGACTTTGGAAGGAAGGAGGGGTGGGATAAAGGTGTTTTTAAGATTATTTTACTTCTCACTCTTTTGATCTGATCTTGTTTGTAATAAATTCAACTAATATCCCCACTTTGAGTCTGTTTTGCCCTTGATGGTGATCAGTAAGTGACCTCTCCCAGCTCTTATCTCAACTTATGAATCCTTCACTGTTTTTTTCTCCCTCCTCTGTCCAGGTGTAGAGGGGAGTGGGAGAGTGGCTTTAGTGGGTACCTGGCATCTAGACAGGGTCAACCCCCTACATACCTCAATTACTGTTTGAAGGAAAAGTCTTATTTTTAAAACTTTTGTTTTTCTGGTGGTACCACAATCACTCAATATGGTATTATACATTTAATAAATATTTGAAAAGTTTTCTTTACAAAATAGATTATTTTACCAAACATTTATACAGACACTTACATATATTTTTCTACCTTAGTGTCTATAGAGTCAGGCCCATGGCTTTATAGTTTATATCTCTGAAGTCTCATGGCTTTGTAGAGCCTTGAGTGTCTGAAGTCTCAAGCTTTGCTGAGTAGGAAATCACACAAAGCTCATCCAGGCTGCGTCCTGTGATATCTAGGTGATTCTATTCTGTTGATTCTCTCCATTGGAGTTATAGCAACCTGCTCCATTAATCATTCCTGCTCTGACTAGATATGATCACAGCACCTCTGTAAAGTGCTCTTGTCTTTACCAGTTTCTGCTCTTCAGCAAGTATACACACCACATATCAAAATGTGCTCGCTTGAAGCTGCCAACAGGAGAGTTCTTAAAAAAACTGATGCCTCAGGATTTTTAGGATTTTTAACTTTTTGTAGATTTTAACATATCTGTGAAGTAAATATAGATTTTTATTATAGTTGTATAGTTTCTCGCACTTTAGAATAGTAGTTAACACTTACCAAACCCTATTCCCCACTTCATATCAAATTTTCTAAATTTTTTAGGCTTTTTTAGGCTCCTTTCAAGGCAGGACTATAGTAAATACATCTTGTTTAAGAACATATGCAGCCCAGGCTGGAACAAGATACCATCATAATCAGAGCAACCTTCAAGCCTGGAACCCTGGAGAGGTTCCAAAGACATCATGTGCTGTGAAAAAGGGGAAGACAAGGAAGAAAGGGGTCTTGGGACCTTTGACTCAATTCTGAGGAGGCGTGCCAGAGGGGCAATTCCAGGGAGGATCGGGGGGTGGGTAGTTCTCAGATTGGATGGATTCTACTATAAATTGTAGAGCCCGTGAACACAGAGTACACACCTTTGTACTCCTTGCACCAGAAGGCCTTCCTTAAAGACATGCTTTCTATCTTATCTATACTAATATTGTCTTGACAGTTTTTCTCCCAGTTTTCAAGCAACAAAACCTTTAAGCATTTCCTCAGTGTTTGAGTTTTACAGACTCAAACATCAAGCCCACACACCTTAGATACACATGGGTGTAGTTATCCTGTCCGGATATTTTACATAACTGTATATTTCTTCCAGTTTATCTTATAAATTTGTAAATGCTTTTTTTATTATTTTAAGTGAAAAACTTATAATCACACCGAGGTATAAAGTTTAATTTAAATTGAATTTAAACTGTCACAGTATTCCCTGTGTCTAGTTGCCTTTTTTTTCATTTTAGAATATTCTTTCCATCCTTCTCATAGTAGATCCCTTCAGTTTGATTTGTTTGTTTGTTTGTTTGTCTTTTCTGTTTTGTTTTTGTTTAATATCTTTTGTAGACAGTGGAAAGAGAGGTATCTGAAGAAAACTATTTAAGCTTTCAGTGAGCAGAATCACCTGCACCCCTTATTTCACTGATTATGGGCGAATCCCAGGGTTTTTACAGTTGGGTATGTGAAGTTAGGTACTAACTACTGGGCTTTGACATTTATCAATAGGATGAAGAGATGGAGTGGTATTTTCTCAGTTTGTTTTTTTTTGTTTTTTTTTTTAGTATTTTGTAACCAAAAAACAGGTGGTCTTATGGCTCACTCATTGAAGCTTATCCATGTTTATCCTCTCATACTTTATGATTGGATATCTGAAAAATAATAGTGTGTGCTTCAGTTTGTATATTTTCCAAGCAGTATGCCATAGCTGTCATCTGTAGCTGATGCAGACTTTGGAAAATCTGTTCTGTTGTCATTGTCTTGGTAGATTCCAAATTCTCATTACCCAGAGTGTATTCCATATAAAATAAAAAAAGTGTATTCCAACAGTCAAAGCAAAAATAAACCAGAACATAATTACTGATACATAGTGTAATGATCCTTCAGGACGTGTTGGGCATACCTGTTTCATGGTCCATCCTCCTTCTCTTTTGCTTCAGAGTCTGGAATGCTTAAGGTAGACACTGCAGATACCTCATTATAGTGATATGTATTCACACCTTAAGGAGTAGGTGACATGACTATTTGAATTTACTCAAAGGTAATTTGTTTATGTACTCATCTTTCTCTAAGTGGGGCATAAACTTTTATGCTTTTCATTAGAGCAAAGACAACATAGAAGATGTGCACCACACAGTTACTAACAGGAGTTTTTGAATACATTGTCTCATGTGAAATATATCTATGTATAACACATCTCAAAATAGTGAATGTAAATACCATTATGGGACCCTGTTTTTCAGAACATATTTGAGGATATCGGTAAAACTGTGCAAGGATGTGTTTCAATAATGAGATTAGTAGAATTTCTGAACTTCATTAAAGGTCTTGTGAGTATTGTGTATGTTGAAATTATATACAACTATTTTGATATTCATTATCCCATAGAATTTACAACCACAAAACTACAGAAGAGTTTTTTCAAGATGATTACTATTTGATAATCAGAATGATAACGAAATCATGGTCCCTGAAGGTTATCTTTTACACTGTAGTTAACACAGTGCAATATTTGTCAACAAGCAATTTTTACAAACATAGACGGTAGTTACTTAGCTAAACTATTTCAGTAGGTAGTCTCCCAAGAGTGCATTGAGAAAGGTTTGCATTCAGCTTGCTAAAAACAGTAAACTGTAATTGAGACTGTTATGTTTGATTATGATCCAGATGTAAAATTTGTGGATGGGTTTTGCCATCATAAATCCCCTGAAAGATCACCATGTGTTGCAACATGAAACTTGGAAGAGTTCCAGTAAAATCCTCCTTAAAACAAAAGGGAATATATGGGATTGTGTCTTGTTAATGTGCATACTTTAGACACACAGTTTCCACAGGAGGTATATTTTATATGATGTTTATGCACACTATAACACTTTGGAATGTTGTTTGCTTCAGGTGTCTTGCTGGATTTTCTGGACAGTTTTGTGAAATAGAAGTTAATGAGTGTAATTCATCACCTTGTCTACATGGCTCAACCTGTGAAGATCATATCAATGGATACACTTGTAAATGTCAACAAGGTAATTGCCATATGACAGAGCAGTCTTAAACAATGATAGTTCTGAATTATCAGTGTTAATACTGAGAAAAATTGGTAAATCATACAAAGTCTTTTTTTGTATTTAACCTATAAGGTTAAATAAGGTACAAAAAGATTAACTGTCTCTTTGGCAAGCCTTCTGAATGAAATCTAAAGAGAATTTACTATTGCAATAAGCATGCTAGAAGGGCTTAAAACTAAAACCAGCTCACTGAGTTAGCCAGAAGAATGACCTAGAGCTAGATTTATTGTGTATGATCTTTACTAATGTAACTTACTCACCAAGCAGTCAAGTAGTCACTGTTTAATGGCTAGATAATTTAACTACTTATAAAATAAGATTAAAAAAGAAAATTGAAAAGAATTTCAGAACTTTTGAACTATTATTGTTGTTGTTATTGTTAATAATATTTTTGTAGTTGTTATTATTGTTGTTGTAAGACTTATCCCTGCTTATGTCCACTGGCTGGGGTTAAAAGAAATTTTTTGAACTCTTACAAATAGAATGAAAAAAGGCATGTTCTTAAAAAGTGGGAGCTGTTTTCTTGTGGTGACATAGATCAACTAAAACAGGTCTAGTGACTTAGGAAAGTATAAGAGATTTAATATCTATACAAAAGCAAAAGTCACAGTCAGCCTGCATTGTCACGCAATCACAAATTTAATCTCTTCTGGACTACTCACAATCTCCTGTCATGCCTATTAACAAAAAGCCTTTTGGCAACATAAGTAGGATTTCTGGTCCATAAGTAGCATTCTGCTCCATATGTTATTATTAAATTCAGAATTTTATGAGTACCTACCTCTGAAACTTTAGTTTTTCAGTTTGTTAGTAAACAGTCTATTGTTTACTATTGTACAGACCAACACTACTGAATAATTTCTTAGATAGTACTGACACAAGATTTCTTAGTCGTTATTTTAGAAATATTTTAAATGATAAATATTCTATTAACTTATGATATCTTCATGCCCCTGACCTACCTAATTCTTTTGTACTGAAGTATGATCACCTTGTTGATTTGGATTCACAAGTGAAAAAATCCCGAAGTCCAGTGACCATACATATATTACACTTTTCTACAGTCTTTCTTGCAATCTGTTCACATAATTTCTATTCATACTTGTTCTACATTTAAAAAAAATGTAGGGAATTGAATAATTTTTTTTTTTTCATTCTGAATTGTCCCTAGTGCAGTATGCAAAATTATATGTAAGAGATTTTTTTTTTTTGAAAAAAGGTATGGAAGATTTTGAAGCAAGAGTGAGCATGTGTGTAATGAGAGCCAATTTGGCAGTTTATTATTTTGTTTAGCTAGTACTATGGGATGATACTCTAATATGTAAGACTTAAATCCTAGTATCTTTGGCTTACTGGAGCCTAATTAAGTTTAGGACTAACTTGCTTAAAGCTTAATATTTTCATAGTAACTTTTTAATGTCAAGAAGATACTCGATGATTCAGAAAAACACTATACTCCTGATAGATGAACCAAAGAGTGAAAAATTTCTGGACTTTGCCATACAGAAGGTCGAATTCATGATAGTAAAGACCCCTTCTGATCATAAAAGTCAGAGTCATGACCTATCTTGGGTATGATATATTTTTTTTCCTCTCAGCATAGTCACACAATGGAAATTCCACATGGATTAAACTGTATGTCCCCTCACTCTACCTGGTACTGCATAGGGTCATATATATCCCTTTACCACCTCAGATGACTTAAAAACTTAAAAGATGTATTTTTTGGTCATTACAGTGCCTCACACAGAACACATTTACAATTTCCAATTTTTTCTCCATCTTAAAGCTTATTAAAGTAATACTTTAAATATATTTGTATACAGACATTCAAAAATTGTTTGCTAGCTAAGGACTGTCACTGCTGTCTCTATGCAACTCTACATGAAAATCCTTGGTATAAGAGAAGCTTCTCTGGGGCTTGGAACCCTTTCCTGCAGCTAACATGTTTGAAACACCTTCCAACCTGAGTATAAGCTGCCTTTCCATTTATATATTCCATTTAATAATAACATTTATTAGTAGGGGCGAAAGATCTCTACATTATTTCTCCACCAGGAAAAGACACATTGAATGAACCACATGCATTAAGAAGATACATAACTTTTATCTTGTTTTTTTTAATTATTATTAATATGGTATTTGCAAATGTTATTTGAGTCTGAAACAGATGAGAACATGAGAAGGTTACAGCTCAGAAAAGGAGTGAATTTGGAGAGGCAGGGGAACCTTTTGGGGGAATAGCTTTTTGGAAAGTTGAACAACTGAAGAAGGGGATTGAAGAAAAAATATCATCTGGATACAGAAACTAGAAATACTTATAAAAAAATCACCTTTATTTGCAGGCTACTACTTTTCCCATATTATAGGTCTTGGATTTCTCTTCTAAGCTTCACCCATAGAAATATGGGGCTGGGACTGAGGATTTTTTGATCTGTAAAGGCAACTATTGGAAAGAACTTTCCACAAGGTAGATAGTCTGATATACTCTGCAACAGATTCCCTGTTGCAATTTAATAAAAGGGAACAGGGATAGTACCAAGACGAAAATAGGAACAAGGCAGATGATTGCAGCTTGCCGAAAACCTCCAGAGAACAAAGTGAAGCATGTGGTGACAGCATGTCATATCAGGAAAGGGAATTGATTTAGCTCTGACAAATGCATTCTGTAATGGATCATGAATTTTGTCAGCTATTGTCCCATAGAATAATAGATGCATATTCAGGATCTGTGGCTGCAGCTTCAGGCTGTTCAGGTGAAAAAGCAGCATGGAGAGTAAGAGACTCTATTCTAACAGCGTCTCTGGGAGCTCAAAAGCAACACCAGCAACCATTGGAACTAATAGCAGGCTCATGGATGAAGTCTTCAGCTGGGCAGGCAGGGGGATCCATTTGATGCCTGCTCTGAAGCAAAGGCTGAACAGGGGCAACTCAATTTGTATCAGCAGAGGACTGATAGGGGGTTTATGGGTCTGTTGTTATTTCTTTGTTTGTTAGTTCATCTAGAAATAGGACAATTTAATTGGAGAAAAAAACAAATCTGTAGTGGGAGTATCATGGCAGAAAGTCTGTGTTCTTCAATGACTAGCCATATTTTACAGAATTCTGGGTTTGTGTTTACCTAGCAAATTGACTGCTTCCAGTTCGGTATAGCTTCCAAGGAGCAAGCTCAAGACAGGCTCAAATTACATGATCTAAAACACAGCTTCCAGATGAGTATTTGGCCTGTCATTTATGGGTGTGCTTAGTAGTAATGCAGATTTTAATAAGAAATGGATATTAATAAAATTGCGAGTAATCTGATTAATGGAGTTTGGTTTTTTTGTGTGTTTTTTTTTGTTGTTGTTGTTTTTGGGTTTTTTTTCTGAAAGGATGGGAAGGCCTCCATTGTGAGTTGGATGTTGATGAGTGCATATCCAATCCCTGCATACATGGTATCTGTGTTCAAAAGGAGCCCAGCTTCGGTTATTCCTGTTTTTGCAAGCCAGGATTTGTGGTGAGATGCTGACATTTTTTTGTTCTTTCCTTAACCTGATTATTTATTGTTGCACAGAAAATAATGTAATCCCTTTCTTTTTCAACCTTGCTCAGATAAAACTCAACCCTTGAGTATTTTGGTTGTTGTTTGTTTTATTTATTTTATTACAGAAGCTCTGATATTCTGGAGAAATAGTTGCCTAATATCAACAAAAAATGGAAAAGTGTGATGTGTAATGTCTTTGTCAGTCACCCATGTTAATATTTTAAATACTTATTATTATTTTATACATAAAAATTAATATTTTTATCCATTACAATTAATACTTTTGTCTCACATAGCAATTAACATTTTTACATACTGAGATAACTCACAGTTGACAGGTATTTTTAAAACAAGTTCCCTGAAACTAAATCAAACAGTTCCTTTGAGTACTTGACCCTGTGTGACTTGATTCTATGTTTTGTTCTCTCTGTTTAATACACCAAAATAATACTTTGAGAGTGGCTAAATGCCAGCACTATATTTAAGTAAGGTTGAAATTTCCATACTGCCACCATTTTTCTTATGACAATTCTTTCTGTATTTGAAGACATGTAGTTGGTTCCTACAATTTGAACTTGTACTGTACCTCGTCTCAGTTCAGGCTTAGTTTAAAAATACCATTTAATAATTTGGGATAAGTAACAAGATGAGAAAGGAGTACATGATTTTTAATTTTTTTCTTACTTCAGTAATTCTTATCTCTAAAACTCCAAGCTTGAAATATTTATTTGAATATCTTTTCTTTATAAATGACAGCAGTGATGCTTATTTTATTATCTGTGCACCATCTATGTGGTGTATTTACATCTGTAAAATAGAAGGAACAGAATATTGCAAGTAAGATTCATATTTACTTTCAGAGTGACTCTGCAATGAAGTCAAAAAAGAAAATTAGTAACTTTTCAGATGTCAGCAAGTTTCAGGGCTTCTTTCTACAGTAGAAGATTCTTATTTACTGTCAGTGAGGGGAAAAAAATACTGAAGCAATAAAACGGAAATGTTTTTTGAAAAAGTGAAAAATACTTCTGTCTTTAGCTCTTCCCAGGCGCCATATTAATCTCTGCCCCATGTCCATTGTCTCAAGGAAATCCCCAGTACATACTAACCCATGTCAAGGAGGACAAGGGTCATGGGGTCTCCTCCACAGGAGAAAGCAGGACAGGAGCCAGGGATAGCAGCAAGATAGGCAGGGGCAATGATCTTGCAGGCAAGGGATGGAGTCTCCCAGTACCCCAAGAACGACAGCAAAACAAGAGCAGTGCCAAAAGGTAATTTCAGATGTCCAGACCTGTTCATGATCACAAAACAGGTCTAATGTTAAGGCAGGAAGTCATGGCAGCAAGGCAAGATAAGGATCAACAAAATACTGGGCTTCCTATAGTGGACTTCAGTTTCATTGCGAGCTCAGTGAAGAACCAAGGGCAAGGACCTGAGCTTAGTGCAGCTTCTGAGCTTAGATATAGAGGCCTCTGATAAGAAATCTCACACATCTTTCTCACAGCTTAGCAGCCTCTGATAAGAAATCTCACACATCTTTCTCACAGCTAGCTTTTTCACTGCAGGCTGATCCAAAGTTACACAGCTGCACCAAACCAGAGCTGACCTCAAGCACAGGGAACCAGTGAAGGAAGAGGATTGAGATGGGTTGCAGAAAATTATGAGGCTGACCAAGGTCTTTGCAACAATATGTGCAATTCTAAAATACCAGAAGACACTTGAGTTAATGCTTTTATCACAGGACATTTCTAAGGCATTCTTTACACATCTCTTAAATATTCAGAGTGAAACTTCCAGTACTAAAAAACTTCATACCCAGTGGCTTATCACCAGTAAATGATGAAAGGGTTCTCTTTGTGTGGTATAAACATGGCACCAAATAATGAAAGCTTTTACAGGTAATGAAACTGCCATATGTTCAGGAAAGTTTATATTTGCTTCCAGAATAAGAGGTTAGGAATTCCCTAAATCTGCATTCACATTAGCCACAATCCAAAACGTGGAGAAAGGATTCAATGTAACCTCATTAATCTCAATGTCACCGTAAGTCTCAGAGGACTAAATATGTCTGAACCCAGAAGAGGGAAGGCTCCCCATACTTTTTTTTACTTGGGCAAGGATTCACTTCCAGTGTTAATGTAAATGAGAAAAGGTAGAATACCCTCTTATTCTAGGCTTAGAGTTCCCCTACTTTCTTATAATGCATAATCATAATTCTGGGACCAGTAAGTTCTTTATGTAAGGTGTCCCTGTAGAATTGACACAGAAAGGATTTTGTGGAGGCAGAGATTTTCTCTAAATAAAGTAGATTTTATTCAAATTCCTCTGGAGAATTAAAGAGGAAAGATAAAGGTCAGTTTGAATATGGCAGTGGATTCATATCTCTCTTGAACTGTGAAACCCAGAACTGGGTCCCATATTCCAGATGTAGCCTCACCTGTACTGAGTAGATGTGAGGGATAAACTCCATCAACCTGGGGAGAATGATTTTCCTGTTGCAGCCCAGGATTTTCTTAGTCTTTGCTATGAGTGGACATTGCTGCCTTGTGCAGTTTGTCATCCACCAAGACCCTGTTGTGTTTCTCTCCAAAGCCGTTTTCTAGTGTGTCAACCCGAGCATGTACCGATGCAAGGAGTTTTTCCACCCCTGGTGCAAGACTTTACATTTCCATTTACTGAGTTTCCTGATGTTTCTATTGGCACACTTCTTCAGCCTCTTGAGGTCAGCATAAATGTCAGCAACTCATTTGGTATTTCAACAATTCCTCCCAATTTTTTAACACATGAAAACTTGCTGAGGGTGCACTCTGTCCTATGTGCCATTACTGAAGACTTCAAGTAGTGCAGGGCCTAGTATGAAATCTTGGGGTACATCATTAGTTATTGGCATCCAGCAGGACTTCCTGCTGCTGATCACTAAACACAGCCCTTTGAGTGTGGCAGTTCAGTCCATCTCACTGTCCACTCATCTCATTCGCAGTTTGTCAGCTTGCCTATGAGGAGGTTAGGACAGACAGTGTTGAAAGCTTCACTAAAGTCAAGATAGACAACATCCACTCCTTTCCTTTCATCCACTAAGCCATTCATCTCTTCATACAGGGTTATCAGGTCGGTAAGGCACTTTCCCCTTCACAGCTCCATGTGAACTATTCCTGATCACCCTCTTGCCCATCCTGTACCTAAAGATGTTTTCCAGGGGTCACTGACTTGCTTCCCAGGAAGTAAGACTGACTGGCCTTTAGTTACCTTGATCTACCTTGCTTTTCTTGAACACAGGACCGACATGTGCTTTGTTCAAACCACCAAGAATTTTCTCCTGTTTCAGTGACTCTTTGCCCACAATTTTGTAAAGTCTGTATTTTACCATAAAGGTTTGTTAGGTCAAAAAATGGATTTTAATAATCTGACTAAATTTACTGACAAGCTATCATGAGAAGAAAAAGACTGTCTCATAAGAATGAATATCATTTTTGCAGGGTGCCTCTCACAGAGTACAATGGGTACCATTGACACTTCCCACAGACCATAACAACTTCTCTCTTTTTGTCTTCAAAAGCAGATTGGCATTCAAAACAATGTCAAGTGATGATGAAGGATACATCATTGGAGGGGCACGGTCTTTTTATGTGGAAAACAGTCAGACCTCAAAATAATCTAATTTTTTTCATTAAATATTCATACTTATCCTACATGAACCACTGTAATGGAGAAGATCAGTTACACAATTTTTTTAGTATTTATGTCTCACAAAAAACAAACTTCTGAATGCTAAATAAAGTCATCAGAGAGAAAGCTTAAAATAGAAATTATAGAAACTATTTTTTCAACTGATGCAAAGTTTATTGGCACAAGTCAGTACTGCATGACACTGTAGAGACCAAAAGTACAAATAAGTCCAAGGATGGAGTCCAGAAGGAGGGTAGATTTATTGTTAGTCAAATTACTCTTCTGAATGTTATCTTGGCTTAGGGAGTCTTTGATTTACTTATTACCAGACATTAGAATGATGTATTTGTTGAGTTATCAGATGTAAACTCTGCTTGTTTTCTTCCCCAAGAATTCATTAATAGCTCACTGATTATGAGGCTAGATTAATATGTGAGCCATGGAGACAGCTTTTTTATTAGTACATAGCTTGAACATTAACTGTACAGTATGTTGCAGAACAAGCCCTTACAGAAGAAAAAGTAGTAAACCTGTGAAGTAGCTGGAATTTAAGATGTATCATCTTTTGTTTTTATTTCATTATTCGTTGTTTCATCTTCAGTCTCTCAAATTCCAGTATGCTTTGGGAAGGCCATAGTAGAGAAAGAACACATGGTGGGGGAACCACCCAGAAAAAATTTTAACATACCTGTCTTCAGTGCAAAAGATAAGAAGTTATTCTAAACATTTCAAAAGATATATTTGTTTGGCCCTGATGGGGTTAGGCCCCTAACTATGAGTAAATGTGGAGCAGAAACGATGAAATTCCTAGAGGAATAAGTGTTCAAGGAACTCCAGCTACAGTGTGTTAGATAAATCTTCTGCAGTCTTCTGTAGTCTATGTCTGTACTGCTACTTGAAGTATAGATCATATAGTATGGATCATGAAATCTCTCACTGATCTTGAGAAGAAGAGCAGTCAGTGGTATTTTACATAAATGTTTACTTTTTAAGTGGAAACATCTATAGATATATACCTACCTTTAAATACAAATCTGTACAAGCTAAATTATTTTGTCTGCCTTTACATGGAAAGTGTTAAAGCCTGTTAAAGACACTTTCAATGCTATCAAATTTATCTATGACTATTTAATGTACCCTTCATGCACAGTGGAGGTTATCCACATCTGCTTTGTTTCTATGAGTCATAAAATCATAATCAAATGCTCTTCACCATTAAATGTAGTAGTCATAAAAATGTACTAATCTGTCACAAGGAAAGTCAGAATGAAGCGTAAATTTTATAGGATTAAGATTAAGAGTTTGCTCAAATTGTTCATTTGTTCTATGTATGGAATTAGAAGGAGAAAGGAAAGAATGTGTGGAAAGTGACATATAAATTGGCCTGCTGTTCCTTTTTGCTTTAGAATACTGATACAGTGAGTGATTTTATAAGGTGTCATGAACATACCAGATAGCCCATCTGCTTGCCAAAACAAATTAAGAGCTTGATTGAAACAAGCATGGAGGTATCTAAATCATTCAAAACCCCTCAATTTATCCTCCTCCATTTTAAACAACAAATGATTTAAACTACTGGTAAAAAAAGTAATTTCAGTTTTTATGTCTACATTTTTACCCGTCTCTCACTTGCCACTCCTGTTGTTTTTTAATATTATAAATGAATTTAGTAGAGTTGACAGAGATCTCGGAAAATGTAAGTTGTCTGAAGTTCTGTGTAAATAGTTTGTCAGGTAGGCAAGCAAGACTATTTATGCATCTTGTCTGATGAAAAGAGAGTAATGAGCACATGCTTCTTTAGCTCTAGAGAAGGCTTGGATCTTTTTACACGTACCCCAGTTGCAGGAGAAGATTCAGTCAGAAATTATATCATGATGATATGTTGTCAGACACATATGTCTTTCAGGGATGGCAGTGTGTGTATTTTAAATAGCTATCCAGATGCGCAGGATCCTTCCAGGACAGCTTTTAGTCCTGTCTCTTCACAGAGCCCATTAGTTCATTGCAACAGAAGCGAAAATAAAATGAACTCAGGCCTGACTTCAGCATATATTTATTTCACACTTCAAGAATGCATTTAATTCACATAATTATTGCTGCAAAAGAAATACATTATTTCTCTCCTTTTTTTCAGACCACTGAATATGAACATTTTTAGTTTATTACTAGGAAGAATATTTCAGGCTTCCCATGAATTGTTAGTCTTGATAAAAAATAGAAAATGAATGCCTGGTCCAATTTGAGACTGCCACTACATTTTTCCTTTTCTAAGCATTATATGGGAATGTAATATTAGCAAGGTGCTGTGTGAGGATTTGGTAAAAGCAGACAACAAACAATGAGCTACAATGTACAAAAAAAGAAAGAATATTAGCTTGTAAATCAGAGCAAGCCATAGCTTTTTAGGCAGCTAAGTCCTCTGTACAAAAGTTTTCTTTCACTACATGCTAACTAAAGTTGATTATTTTAACTCAATTTTTTATTACTCGTGACATTGTCCTTGATACTTTGTAATTACAAATCTGTGGGGAAATTATTTTTATTGATAATTTGTAATAGTAAATCAGAGTCAAAACTTAACTAAAATTTAAAATACATAACTATACTATTAAATTAATTAAGGAATATTTTCCACATTATGAGATATCCTTTCAAAAGTGTAAAGAACTTAATATAAGGAAACAGCATTTTAGAATCAAAATAAATCAATAATTTTAAATAACATGACTCTGAAATGTAAATTGTTTTCAAAAATGGCCTTTTTTTTAAAAAAACTCTCTTTCAGGGACGAAGCTGCGAGCTTAATTATAATGATTGTCTTATACAGTCCTGCTCCACTGGGTTTATTTGTGTTGATGGAATAAACAATATCACCTGTTTACCTACTATGCCTCAAAGCAAGAAAACTGTCACTGAAGTAGCCAGAGTGTTTCCTTCTGAAATTATAGACAACGACCTTCCATCAGCCCTGGCTGTGTCTATGGAACTTTGGTCTAAACAAGTTTCTCCTGATTTTCATACAGGAGACGTGTCCCAAGGTAAGTAAAAAGAGTTTCTGAGCAATGCATATATAAAACATCTTTCCTTGTTAATGCTTTTAAAATAGTAAAAACATTGGAAATTTATTAATTTTCTTCTTGGGAATGATTCTTTCTATTTCCTGTACTGCCTTCTATTTTTTTTTTCATTTGATCCATCATCAGTTCTTAATTGCATTTATATGTAATTGTAAAGTTGCTCTTTTCTCTCAAAAGAATTCTTCCCAGCATCTGACACATCCAGTAGGGAAAATTGCACTTTCTTTTAGCTCGGTTTTTGGTTTGCTTCTCTATAGTGTACTATTTCATATGCCTCATATTGTATTCAGTAATCTCTGACCCTAATGCCAATCTTCCCTTCTTCCTTGGCTAGTCAGCAGCAGAAAGATAATTTGCCATGCTCCGTGGGGACTTTGGTTCTTCTTTCCTAGTTCGCATGTTTTCTGAGTGCTTGACCAAGTGTACTTTTTCTGTGCATCTAGATGTTTTTTCACTAAAAATATCTGGGATAAACCTCTCAGCTTCTCTCTCATTATAATTGCTTGTAGTTATATTTTTGGGAAGCCAAAAAATTGCCTATCCTGTTATTGTAGAAATGTTTGCAGAAAAATCTACAGTAATAGAAGCACAACATTTTATTACGAAGACTGTGCCTTCAATGTGGTCTGTTCATTTTACTGAGGATAGCATTTTAAAGATATCATGTGTATAAGGAATCCTCTCAGTTTCAGAATTTTTAGCTTATATACTGTATAAAAGTGATTACTCATATAAAAAAATAAGTCAAGAGTCTGTTTGTTGTTGTTGTTTTTTGTTGAGGCTTTTTGTTTTGTTTTATTTTTAAATTGGGTAAATGAGCTTTAGTGAATGTGTGATTTTGGTATAGAATAGTCATTTCAGAATACACCTAAACTTGTGTTCCATTCTTAATAGGTAATATTCCTTCTTATGTAAGTAAGAACACTGAGTGAAATACAGTTAGCAAACACAGTTAAATCTGTATGTCTTCCAAAATATGCTGATGTTGTCAATAGATAACATTCGTAATTCATTAATTTTATATTGTTTCATAGTTGCAGTTTGACTGAGAAATTTTAATACTTCTGTTCTGAACAGTGCTATTTGTTCTGATACCTGCCCTCATAAAGAAAACCAATAATGGGAATTTTGCATTTACTCAACTCTAGATGTCACTAAAATTACTTCTGCACTTTTATTAAGAATATGCTCTGCAGTGTGGGGCTTATCTTCTGCATTACACTTCGGTATTGCTGCCCATGTAATTTGCTGAAGACTTAGCCCATGGTCAAAGTTATTAATTTTTTTTTTTCTTTTCTCTTACATAAGAGGGTGGGTTGTGGTTTTTTTTTGCTTTCTTTGATTTTGGTTGTCAGTTTTCAATTCATTTTTATCCTTAAGGGTCTGAAAAAGGCAGATATTTTCAACTGCAGAATACTTCTGACAACTCCTTTGGCTAAACTGAGCTATGGATTAGGAGGACTAGTTGCCACTGGAGACTCTTCAGCAGTATTCAGGATGGCAACCTCAATAGGTGTTCTCTTTTCATACTTTTTAGTTCCGCTGTTCAGGTCTCAGTGAAAAAAGGTCTAATATCACACCTGTACTATATGTGGCTACTAATACTTCCATAGGTCTAAGGTCAGTACCCCTTCCCCAGCATAATTATGATACAATCATGTTTGTCATTTATTTTTTAATGACATTTTCTGTTTTCACTACACAGGTCTCATCATTAAAGCAGCACCAGACTGTTACTTTATCTGCCACAAACACGAGTTCAGTTATTAGTAACATACCAAGGGCTGAAACAGAATTAAATAGCCAGTCACTACTCTCTTGTGAATCAGTTTGAACTGATTCTCCAAATGCAGCTTCCATTCTCTCTAAGTGGCCTTGAAAGTGTCCTATAGAATTGGCAGGTGTTCTGATTGGCACCAGAGGAGCAGTAGAGATTATACAAAGTCCTTTAATAATTTCTCCTTCCCCCACTAAGATATATATCTAAAACCAGGTAACTTTCCTTGTTAGTTGGTCATGAAACTCAAAGGTAAGCATCTCTTCCTAGTGGATATCTGGCTATTAATACTTCATCATCCAAAGACTCACAAACATCAAATCACAGCTTCTTCAAGTGAGTTAAGATACATATGTGCAACATATTCTATGAGGATTAAAACTGATGAATGAATTCTCAGACCAAGGTCTGCCTAGCAAACAGTCCCCATTTTGTGAGATATTTTGGGTGTGCTCAGCTGGTACACAATAATGGGAGCTACTACTGTTATTTCTGGGTATTTATTTTCTTCATCTATCAAAATAACATCAGCAAAGTTCAAAGAACTGTCATCCTTGTATCTCACTACAGGAAATGCACACACATCTCTGATTGATTGAACTGCTTGTTCTGTCTTTTCCTTCACAAGAATCACATACTCATCTTCCATTTTTTGATTGATATGTCTAACTATTTTGCCTTCAAAGATTGTCTCTTTATAATCATAATTTTCATCACTACATCCTTTAAAGAGACAAATATAGACTTGACAAAATGAGTAGCTACTATTAAACAGCTGACAACAGGAAATTCAACAATTACTGGAGACAGAACTGTATGATCCTGATATGGAGATCTGTCATTCATGAAGTTGGGATACTTTCTAAAATATTTGGCTGAGTAGTGTATCTCAAGAACTACTTTTAACCCACAAAGTAAATAGCAGTTCTGAGTTCAAAACACATCTTCTAATAAATGTAGGTGAGACTCTTAAAATGTTTTTTTTAAATAATCTGATCAAGTATTCTTGATGTATATCTTCTTCCTACAAAAACTTCAGGTATAGACCTACTGATGGGTACCTTGAAAAGTTGTCTTTTTCTAATCTCCTAGTGATGAGATATCCTACTTGGTTTTATTGGCACAATCCCATCTGTACAAACAGAAATTTGTAAAACTGTAATGGCAAAGAACTTATCTTTACATACATGTCACCCTATTTCAAGTTCTGCCTTACAAGTACATTAGCAATACTGTACTGAAACATACGACTGTTGTGCATAAAATACAGAACTTCTCATGAGTTTAAACACTGTCTTACTTAGACCTCACAGTACATCTGCATCAGATTCAGTTTCTGTCTTATTTCAGCTGATGTTATCTGTTGAGTTTCTGATTTCTATTCAGACAACTTTTTGAGATGGTGGGGTGTCTGTCAAAGTTGCCAGGAGCTTGAAAGAGATTTATTGTAATCAGGCAGCAGCCTGTTCAATGGATATGGCACCTGCTGCTTACCTGACACAGGTGGCTATTCTTCATGTTCTGCCACATAGGCTACTAGATCAATACAGAAGCAGGGTGGAGGCTGCTACAATGCTGACAAGGCAATCGGCGACTGAACAGTTTCATTTCACAGTAATCTTTTCAGGATTTCAGGTGTAACTTTCATCATACTTATATATAAATTCAGGAGTTATCTCTATGGTTACAGAATAAAAGTACATTTATTAACATTTTTGAATGCAAAATAGGAACAGAGAAAAATGTACTTTAGGCTCTTGAGGTAATATTTTTTCTATATAGTATAATTAATTTGCCCCTTCTCATTTAAAATGAGACAGATAATAGCTGCATTTTTAAAAAAAAATTGTAAAAACATTACAACATTTTGGAAATAAATTTGGGAAATCAAAAGAACACAGAAAAACAAATTCTAAAATTAAATATTAGAGACTATTGATTGGTTTGGACTACATTTTTATGCTGCATTTTTATACAGCAAAACAAATACCCATCAAGCAAAGGAGAGGTTTTTAACTTTTAACTGCTTTTCATTTTTTGCTTGGAGATTTGTGTTGGATAAAAATTACTTTATATCATTGATTTAAATCATGTAGGAAAACAACAAAGTAGTCTAGATCATGAAAGATATGTATAAAGGTGCCAAAAGACAAATAAAACATTTTTCTGTGCTATAGAATATTTTTTTTTTCCTGTGAATGCTTGTCTACATAGGTTTCATTCTTGATATGCATGCATAAGTACACAGATCAAATTCTTACTGCCAGAAGGGTCTCCTGATACTGTGCCCGTACTCTGAGCATACCATTGTGGATTCCCAACTGATCAAAATATGACCTAAAAGGAAATATCTTTCAATATCTTATTTCCAGGACTGGATTTTTTTTTTTTTTAATTGTAGTGGAAAGAATAGATGAGGAAGAACAATGAATCCCCAAAAGTAATACTTGCCCTTGTTTTGATGCATAAGCAAATATATGCCTTGTTTAATGGAAGAAATAGGATTATTAAAAAGCAAAGTGAGAAATGCTCTTGGATGAATAAGATCCGTAATACATTGGTGTATCTGCAGTAGAAGAAATGTGTCAAGCTTTAAACCTGATGTATGCTTCTATACTTACTAGACCTAGTGTATTACTTAAACTTGGGAAAAAAATACTGATGATCAACCATAGACAACTTGCACTGTCTGAAAGGTGGATACAACCTACTTTTTGCATATTTTACGATTCTTATTCTCATCTGACAATGAGTACATACATTACAGCAAATTCTAAGAGAGTTCAAAATAGCAGGGACCTCTTTTCTAGAAAAACCTCTAGTCTAGAAAAGACCCATGAGAGATGGGATATATTTGGCAGAAAAATATATTCTTTGGTCCATTCCCCAGGTATGTATTTCCACTGCCATACAATTGCTTGTGATAAATAACGTTTTGTAAATACATTTGTTCTGAGAAAAAGATAGGTTTATAGTTATAGAAATGTTTTTATCTGCCCAGAGGGAATGATCTAAGTTCTTAATCACATAGAAATGTCTGTTAGCACTCTGCAAAGTTCTGTATTCCTGTTTAATAACCCAATCCATAATATGACCATGCTCATGCTGATGTGAATATTCTCCTGATCACAATTATAATAGTGAGTTTTGAGTTTTGAAAGCTCTTCAGCATGCAGATAGTAAAAAAAAAATAATAAATCTTTAGAGGTACTTTCCGCAATTATTCAAAGGTCGTGAAGACATGTAATGATTTGTTCACTTGGTACCTCTGGACTAGATTGTAGCACTCCAATGTATTCTATTATCAGCTTGAAAAAATAACCCCATTTTTAAAAATGAAGGGCTATTTGGGAAAATTTGGTCTGCATATTTACAGGCCACTTCTGTATTATTGGCTTCCATGCAGGATATCCAGCAGCAGGAGTAGGTCTAAGGAAAATGCTGAACAAGGCAGAGACAATGTCCTAAAGACAATGGACTCAAAAAAGGCCAAGCTACTTGGTGCCTTTTTTGGCTTATTATTTACAGGTAAGACTGGCTTTTGGGAATCCCTGAGACCAATGAAAAATTCTGGAGCAAGGAAGACTTGTCCTTGATGAGGATGAGGTGAGGGAACATTTAATAAAATTGGGCATACATGTGCCTGTTGGACCTGATACAGTGGTGCTCCCACAAATGCAAGGGTGCTTGCTGTAGACATTGTGATGCTTTCCTGATAGTCTTTGAAAGATCATGGTGATCAGGAGATGTTTCTGGTGACTAAAAGAAAGCATATGCCAGTTCTGCCTCCAGACTCACTTTAATTCCTGAAAATTTGGTGGAGCAACAGCAGAGGAAGGAGGAGCAAGGAGGTGATTAGGAATAGATCCCATAGGGCTATGAAGGGGAAATAATGTTATCTTAGTTTTTGTTGGGATACAGGTAATTTTTGTTTTGGAAGCTGGTACAGTGCTGTGTTTTGAATTTAGTATGAGAATAGTGTTGATAACATGCTGATGTTTTAGCTGTTGCTAAGTAGTTCTTACCATAAGTCAAAGGCTTTTTCAGTTTCTCATACTTTTCCAGGAAGCAATTGACACAAACTGAAAGGCAGGAAGCTCTTTTTCTTTTCTTTTTTTTTCTTTTTTTTTTCTTTTTACACTTTTAGGCCAGTCAAACATTGGACCAGTTGCCCAGAGAGATTGCAGAGTTTCCATTCTTGGAGATATTTGGAACTGAACTGAAAAATGCCCTTAGCTAGCTGTTGTAGCTGACCCTGCTGTGAGCAGGTGTGGTTAAATCAGATGAAATCCAGAGGTCCATTCCAACCTCAGTTATTCTGTGATACCCTGTAATTGTCAGGAGAGAAATGCTTTTCAGACAATGTTTATAAAGACTCCTAGAATTTACTTCTGTGCAAGTATCTAGTTAGTCACCAAGAATGGGATTAATCTCATTTGTAGATATTCATAGTTAGTCTCTGTAAGTTATACCACTCTGTAGTAAGTGAAGAGAAATAGTATTATCTGCTTTAGACATCTATTCTAGGATGGAATGTAAGTTTTTTCTCCTTTCCTCAATATATACTATTCTTCTGCTTTGTACTTTTGTTTTTGGTAACAGAATTGAATATTGAGTCAGCTTTTCTGTTCATGCAATGTACGTGGATGGTGAAACTCACAAAGGCATTTGAAAGACCAAATGCAGTAGAACCAGATATCAGTGTTAACAGCATATCTCGTAGAAATAGAAGCTACTACATAGCAGCTAACTGAATTCACTTCTATTACTTACAGAGAAAAATATTCATTAAACAAATACTTCACTGAAGTGGATTTTAATCCCTCTATTGAGTCACATACTTCCACTGCCTAAAATGTCTTCAATATTTCATTATTTCCTTTAAGACTGCCTAACATATGAAGGTTCTGAAAATATTATTAATAATATTCAAATTGGCACATGCTACAGAGCTCTTAATATGCAGTAATATTTTGTTCAAAATTTTGCTCTGCAAAATTTCACATTTTGTAAAGTTGCTGTTAGTTAAACACTCTTAGCAGAAAGCAAGATTCAGAGTTTTCGTTTTGACACTCTTTGTCTTCATAATGTAATGTTTTTTCAGCTTTCGCCTTAATCAAGTTCTATTTAATTATAGGAAAGTGTATACCAAGGTTTCTGAAGACCGTTGAGATTACATGACACTTTTTGCCTTCTAATTCTGCTTTATCATATTGAATTGTGTATGTTGTATTCACTAGATTTGTCATCACTCTCACGATTCTTTTAAACTTTGGCTTTTATCAGTTCTGCCAGACATATTATTATTCATCCCATTTTAGTGTCCCTGTTCTCAGTAGCTGTAATCACATGCTGTTTTTAAACACATCTTGTTATATCTGCTACATCAAGAAGGCAAATACTTTTAGCATAGTGAAGTTACTGGCTATGTAGGTTAATATGGAATTTCATGTAAATTGAATTCTTTGAACCCTGCTTTATTATTTGAAATATATTTGTAACTTTTTCTAGCTTGAACTTGGTAACTTTCCAGACCTCTTTCGCAAGCAGTCATTCTCTCTAGAGTTCTGGCAAAGAAGACATAGAAGTGTTAATGTTTTCCTGGCCTGCTTCTGCCTTTACTTAAGTGCAACCTGCTGCCCTGCAGGCAAAAGCATTTTGGTAGTCTGTAACTTTTAAGCGCATTTTTTACTCTGACTGCTTTGTGCTCAGACTTCTAAGCAGGCCAGATATACAGTAAAATCTCTGGAAATTCTAGTAAATGTGTCATAACAAGAAATAGGTTAAAAAAAATTAAAATTAACCTTTCCTTTAAGAGATACATAATTTGATATTTTCTAATTTTCTATATCAAAATGAATATATTCATGAGAAATGGTTAGTGATCTGCTACCCCATACAAGTCTGTGGGGCCAGATAGGACCCACCCAAGGATACTGAAGGATGTGCTCACTGAACAACTCTCTGTCATTTAGAATCATAGTCATAGAATCATAGAATGGTTTGGGTTGGAAGAAACATTAAAGATCATCTAGTGCCAGCCCTACTGCCTTGGGAAGGGATGCCGCTCACTAAATCAGGTTGCTCAGGGCCCCATCCAACCTGCCCTCGAACACTTCCAGGGACGGGACATCCACAGCTTTTCTGGGCAACCTGTTCCTCTTCCCATGGTATGAGAGACTGGGCAGTAAATTCTGATGGCTCAAACAATCAGCAGGGTGCTTTGCCAATAATGTGCAGAGTGGTCTTCCAGTGCTGAGGGCGTGCATAACCCACACCTCAGGCTACAAGCTGGGTGTTAAACAAAACAAAGAAAAAGGCAAATCCTTGGAGACAGGATAGTGTTTCTTCTCCATATCAGTTGCAACCAGTTCACCCTTCTTGCTTATCAGGGAGGGTAGATTCTCCTTGATCGTTCATTTCTATGTGTTATGTATGTACATTTAATTATAGAATCTCTTCTTTTTATTCTTCATGCCCCTTGCCAAGTCCTGTTTCAGCTTTGCCTTGGCTTTCCTGTCCCCAGGTTTAGACTACATAACAGGAAAAACTTCTTCATGGAAAGGGTTGTCAAACATTAGAATGGGCTGCCAGGGAGTTGGTTGAGTCACTATCCCTGGAGGTATGTAAAAGATCACATCTTTTAGATGTGATTCTTGGGGGCATAGTTTAATGGTGGGCTTAGCGGTGTTGGGTTAATCATTGGATTTGATGGTCTTAAAAGTCTTTTCCACCCTAAAAAATTCTGTGATTCTATGAATATAATGATTTGTAAAAACCTACAGTTGTGAATTATATATATTGTATATACATGTACTCTGTTGTCTATAAGGCTTGTAAAATACACTCACAAACACACAGAGAAATGTCCATACACATACACATTCCATACTTCTGATGTAGACAAATATGTTCCTCGGTACCAATACGAACAGGTCTTAGTTCAGTCACACTGAAAAACAGTTTGTCCATTCTGAAAATGTCTTTTAACTTCCCTTCATCAAATATTTAGTTCTAAGGTCAACAATCCTTGGTATCCATCTCATCAAAATGTTATATCTGTGTAGAAAATGATGTTGCTTTTCTGTTTAAACATTGCTTAGATATACAAAAAGTCTATTAACATTTGTTAATGTCATACTTTCAAATCTGTCATCTGGTTTGTTATAACAATACAGAATGATTTGAAAATTTGAGAGGGTCACTATGTGGCTAACTTTCAATCTGGTTTTTTTATATGAATCTCTTTTGTTATAAATGAAATGTTGATAGTGGAGGTAAAAGGGTATCTCAGGTGATATTTCTAATTACAGTGAAATATGGGAGAGATATTTCAGAACAAAAAGAGGGAAGGAATTTTATTCATTTGAAAAAAGTATCACAGTCTAATGTTTCAAGTCCCCAGTATTACAGCATCTATGACCTATTTATAAGAAAATGGGATTGATAAAGTGTGAAATAGTGGTTTATATGTCATATTATATAAAACATTTAAACACGTAGGTGAATGACAGTTCACAGGCAGTTCAATGATTAAGTCCACCCTAATGTGTATAACATCTAGTGAACCTCTTAGTATTGTAACACACAATATTGAAAATATTTACACAGTATCTGAAAAACATAGAAGTGGTGTTGATCAGGAGATGGACACTACAGCCTTCAGAGAAAGTGAGGTTAAAGAAAACCTACTCCTTTATTAATTTAATGTTCCTGACATTCCTTCACATTTCCATTTATTTTATTATGCGCTATTAGTCAAATGAAATTGAGAGCAATTAAGCCAGTCTGTTAAAATTAGGTCACCTCATTTTAATTTCAGGAATATTTTACCTTGATTTTTCACTTTGCTTTTTCTATGTTATCAGCAGACATAAAAAACATAAAAATATGAAGCTCAAAAAATGTAACAATCGTAATGACTTCAGGCAATATTTTTGCTAACCATTTTAAAAACTACCATGAGAAACTAACTAATTGTATTTTATAATATCTGGCAGCAGAATATTCTGACTAGTTTCTTTCCATAGAAATGGACAAGGAGACTTTTCAAGGAGATTGCATACAAGGGTGTATCTATAATGAAAGCCTTTTTACCAATGATTGTGATTTGCAGTAGTAAAAAATGCTTTGTATAGATGGTAAAATAAAACTCATAAAAATATATTACATATATACTTATTTTATATGTATATATATATATCATCATCATTATGGCTAGGCTTCATATATATACTTCTGAGATATATATGGATATACTTATGATATATATATGATAATATATATATCATATATATAAAAAGGCCAAGAAGGACATTCCAGCACAGGAAAGACATCAACCTATTAGAGCAAGTCTGGTGGAGGACCATGTAGATTGTTAGAGGGATGAAGCACCCCTCCTCTGAGATAGGACTGAGAGAATTGGGTTTCTTCAGCCTGGAAAAGAGAAGGATTCAGGGTGACCTAATTGCAGCTTTCCAGTACCTGCAGGGAGCCTAAAAGAAAGAAGGAGAGAGAATATTAACAAGACCGTGTAGTGACAAGACAAGCAGGAATAAATTCAAACTGACAGAGCGTTGATTTAGATTAGATATTAAGAAGAAATTCTTTACTGTGGGGGAAATGAGACACTGGAACAGGTTGCCCAGAGAAGTTGTGAATGCCCCATCCCTGGAAGCGTTCAAGGCCAGGTTGGATGGAGCTCTGAGAAACCTCGTTTAGTGAAAGGTGCACCTCCCCATGGCAGGGGGGTTGGAACTACATGATCTTTGAGGGTTCTTTGAACCCAAGCCATTCTATGATTCCAAGACATTTGCCAAGCATATAATGGGATTAAGCTTTTGAAGATAACATTACTATTTTAGATAGGATATTGTCGTTCTAGCAAAAAAGGCGTTATAGATACTTACCTGTGATAAGTTAAAGATTCCTTTTGAGTTAAAAACTATCTTCTGCCTTCTAACCATCAAAAGTGTCCCAGTAATGTTTAAACATTTTCTAGGCTTGGCAATGTCTGTCTGCGCAAAGGTTTGTTTTGCTTGATATTCGCAGTTATTTTAAAGCAGAAAGAACTGTGTTATTGGTAATAAAATTCTTGGCATACCTGCTAATGATAGCAAACATTTGAGTTTAAGGGATGGAGAAGTCATTTGAGAACTATATCTATGACAATCAGTAGCTCCTGTCATTTAGAGTTTCAAATCCAGTGGGATCTATGAGCAACAACTATTCCTGGGACTGATAAATTCTTGATAGTATCTTCTGTCTTCAAAAAAATAGTACTCTAGGAAACTTCCTGCAGGCAAAATTAACATATGATTGGGAAAAACAAACTAATTAACTAACTAACACCACCCCCTCACCTCCTCCAAGGAAAATAAGTTGAATAGTACAAGTATTTCTGAGATAGGGAAGTTATTATTTTACCAGTAACTCAAAAGATTTTTCTGGTTCTGTTAAAAATGCATTTTATATTAAGATTGTGTATATCTCGTTTTAATTAATAAAGTTTTGAACCAACTGAACTACATAGCATTTGAGCTAACATTTATCTGCATATCCAAGAGTACAGTTTTGAAATTCTAAAAATATCATGTGTGTGGTTGGTTCTGAGGAGCCTAAAAAGTGTAGGAATAATTTTATTTAAAGAATAGCAAATGAAAGATATGAGGTATTCCATGCAGCTCACACTTTGAATTTACATATAGGAGCAGTTAGTGCAATTACTGAATTAATTATGCTTTGCTCTTAAACACTTATTTTAATATATTCAAAATAAATCATAATGATAAACTTCTGCAATTTAAAATAACAAAGAATTTTAGAGTTATGAGAACCTCCTACTAAGACTTTCTCTTGTTATTTATTTGAAAAACCTATTTTTTGGTATAATATTAGAAGCATCCCAAATGCACAGATTGCTCTTCAAAGATACTGTTACATGCCCTGGAGTTAAGTTATCCTTAGGGACGCTTTAGCATCACTCAGAAAGTGTAAACACTGTCACTTCAGCTGTTCCTTTAGCCTAGTCAAGGAAGTAAAGAGGTTCCTGTATGATTCCCTCAAGTGAGTAACTCCTCACCAGCAGTGATAAGTTCTGATAGTAACTGGACCAAAGATGGAGTGCAATACAAGGGTTGCACAATTGGATTCTAGTGCTATAATTGAAAAAAATTGTTCAGATTCTGGGCAAACCTGACCTGTACTGAATTTTAAATAATGTGAATTCTCAGACTACATCCTGCTAAGACAAATTAATAAATATTTAAAGAAAAATAATTATTTTCCTTTGATTGGGATCACTGCTTGCATGGACATTATAGTAAAATAAAGGAAGTGTAGACTAAACGTTATCTATAAGTCTTAGTTTTGTTGTCAAAACAGTCATATTTGTACAGATGTAAAGAGGGTAACATGATTTTGAAAGTAAAAGAAGGAAAAAGGAATCTCCTCAAATGCTGTGATATGTGTTTGTGTTGAAGGCAACTGTAGGATGGGTAGAGTGAAAAGGTAAAAACATTGGACATGGATGGGTGGGGAACATTGTAGGGTGTAAGGACAGTGTAGGGACAGGATAAATGAAAGTGTGTGTACAGTGAGATAACAGGGAAAAGGAATCAAGCAGGAAACTTGATCAAGAATGTGAGATATTCAGGATAACATGTTTAGAAGCAAGACCTGAAACGGTACAACAGGTTATTGGCCCTGAAGAAAACTGGGGTGTCTGTACTCTTCCTGGATACCCTTCAATTCTGTCAATGTATCAATCTTAAAAATTTCCATATTTACTCTGGTGGAAGCAAGAGGTAAATACCTTCTCATGAGTAAAGCAGTAGTCCTCCTACTATTTGTCATGTTGGCTCACTGTTTTACCCTCTCATTACCTCAAATTTTAACAGGCTTGTAGAGTTGTGATGAATGGTGGATTATGTATCTCAGACCTTTGACGTGCGGTTTGTCTTGTTTCAGATAGCTGGTAAATCTTTGTGTGCAGTTATGGGAAACATAAAATGACTTCATAAGCCAATCCTATTTTTTCCTTTAATGTCACATGGGTCACTTTTGTCATAAAGACTAAACTGATTACTCAGTACTCTTGAGATGATCGTTCCTGATTAACAGTAAGTTGCCCTGTGACTTGGCTTGGCCTCCTAGCAATTTTTCATACATAGTTATTCTTTTTTCTTGTTCTTGAAAAGAAAGTCACAACACATTTTTCACTGTTAGTAAGTATACAGTGTGGAGCTGGAGCAATTTCTCTCTTGTCTTTGCTGTCTAAAACCTGCTTCAAAAATTAGAGGTACCTTAAATACCTTTATACACCTCCTTCCTAGCACTGCCTGTGTGTGAACAGTGCAGTATTTAAACAGTTGTATAAAACAGTGGATGATAAATGCCTGTTTGCAGAAGAAAAAGGCCATGCTTTTTCTACACATCTAAATAGATTGAGAATATATCAGATGAAAAATGTTTTATCTTTCTTATTGGTTGTAAAAAGCTACTCCCTATCTAAAGGTTGTAACTTACAGCTTTTGAGTCACAGTCTTCTGTGTTGTGGGGAAAAAAGCAGCTTAGTCTCTCTTGGCATAATTTATTGTAAAGGTCCTTTTTTATTTCCATGCTGGGCAGGTGCAAGTGTGTTAATCCTTACATCATGATTTGCACTGCAGGAAACTATCATATATTCAAATACTAAAGGAACTCTGCCTTTTAAAGCATCACAAACATTTAATCATATGGCAATTCAGTCATTGTGTGTATCACAAGCAGGTTTTGTACTAGTAACTCTAAAAAATTAATTTGAGAATAACAGTTTAGAAATATTCAGTGTTCAGAATCTATTGAGTATCTGAATAAAAGAGTCAGGAAAGTTTGGAGACAATAAAACATACTGAAGATAGTCACTTTAGAAATGTGAGTAAAAATCATCCCTTCTTTCATGATATAAATAGGAATGAAAGGATCAGTATATTTTTCCTTACACAAAACATCAGTTTTGTTCCAATATAGTGTTTCTATCACAGATAGCATTGTGTCATTAAGTGCTTGAGCATGCAGTTTTTAGACCAAGTATTCTCCATTTTTCCTGATTTCCTGGTTTTCAGTTTGGATATTCAAATGTTGATGTTTTGTATCTAAATTTGGAGAATTCACCAAGTACTGGCAAATATTCTAGTATAAAACATATCACCTTGAATGTTGGATACTACTGGATGCTCCTAAGACAATACCAATATTCATGTCATAGTTTTATTCAATCTTCCTAATGATCTCTTAGAACTGTTAAGCAAAAGGGAGTTAAATGTGTACAGTGCAACAGCACATTTAACAGTTTGTTTAATGTAGACTAAGAATACTCATTTCAAGTATGAAACAACTGGGATAGAATAATATTGTAAAGGAAAGCTTAAAAAAATTCTCTAAATTATCAGCTACTCCCTATCTAAAAAAAAATTAAAAATTAATTAATTAATTAATCTTAAAAATTGCTGTATATGGAATTGCATAATGAATTTTCCTACTTTTTTTCTTCCTTTTGTGTACAGAAACTGTCACTTGCATCCTTGTTTTTCTCTAATCTTTTTGGATATAGTGTCTTCAGTAACACTATTTATTTTATATCTGCAGCCACTTGGTGCCACAGAAGGATGTGGATCTGGAAAAAAGTTTGAAGATCATTGTACTTCAAGTTATAATTATGAAGTACGAGATATCTTTACTTTCAATATTGTGCATATATCACATCTATTTCTGTAAAGGATGGAATTTTACCTAATGAACACTTTTCATAGAGTCATAGAATCACAGAATCAGAGAATATGCTGAGTTGGAAGGCACCCATCAGGATCATTGAGTCCAAGTCTTAGCCCTGCTCAGGACACCCCAAGACTCACCCCAAGAGTCACACCGTGTGCCTGAGAGCATTGTCCAAATGCTTCTTGAACTCTATCAGGCTTGGTGCTGTGGCCACTTCTCTGGGAAGCCTGTTTCAGGGCCCAACTACACTCTGGGGGAAAAATCTCCTCCTGATATCCAACCTAAATCTCCCCTGACCGAGCTTCATGCTGTTTCCTCGAGTCCTGTTAGTGGTCATGAGAGTGAAGAAATCTGTACACCTCAGAACCAGATGTTTTAGTAATTCTGGAGCTTGTGGCTTCTGCAAACCCTTGTCATATAAACAGAGTATATTTCAGACCTCTGTAGAAATATCATGGTTTCCAAATCTGAAAGTCAGCCTCTGAAACTACAGAACTCTTTCATATATTTGGCATTCCAACACGTGTTGCATCTAATTAGCCCACCTACCTCTGCATGAACCCTCATAATTTTTGGAAGAGAGAAAATAGTACCTTTTTAGCTACTCTTAACTGCAGCTTTTAACTGTGTCCATAAGACATCTGGTAAACAGGATTCACATGATTTATGTGAATGTGGTTACAACTGAGCTAATTTTAGGGCAAAAATATTTATTTTTTATTAAATTCATTTTAGCATTTGGGAATTTAAAGTCTTGAGTTTTGAAACTGAAGAAGACAAATTAAGAATTTCATTATTGGGACTAGAAAATATTAATTTACTACATTTTTTTTATTTGTTTATATTAAAAATCCAACGTATTAAAGGTGAAAGAAGTGAAAGGATTTAATTTTTTTTTCTGTCATGCTTTGAAGCAGATAGATCTATTTTTGTACTTATTTCTTAAGTTAATTATTCTATTTAAAATATGTGAGTAATTTTTTTCTTCTAGTAATCATTTACCTTTTCTATTTCTCCTTTTTTCTTAACCTCAAATGTAAAAAGGAAATAGAGCACATATCAGCTATGCTCTGGTGCTGAGTTATATTCCTGACCACCTCTAAAATGGTGAACCATTAAATCTTACAGTTTTTATTTAAGACTGCTGGACAGACATCATGTTGAAAGATAGTTTCCTGTTGAAGACCAAAAAACAGAGCCAAGTTCTGTAATACTGACTCATCCAAAATCCCTTAGTTATGGGAGCTTCTCACTGTAACTTTACTGAATTTTTTTCCACCTTGAATAGACTGTCTCAAGATCAAATAAAGAACTATTAAACTCTGTTATTTATTTTATTTTCCCTTAGAGGTACTAGCTTCAGAAATCACATAAGACAATATGTCATGGCAAGGACTTGGCAAAATTTCAGAATTTACACTCCTGTGTGGTCAATAACCCAGGTGATGAAGCTTAGTAGCTTATATAAATAAGAATGTACGAATAGTTTGGTTATAAATTCACGCTTCAAATCTTTGTCTGTTTTAAGACAGCTTATTCACATTAGCAGTGTGCTCTGTGTATTGGAATTACCAACTCCTGATTCAGGAACAAAACCACTTGAATCCTTTTACCACAGTACTCAGTTGTATCTATGTTGAGTATGGAGCACTTCAGTGTAAAGTCACTGTGTTTTCCCTTAGCTGCTCCTACAGGCACAGTGTATATTAGATAATCAGTTAGATCATTTATTTCAGTTATTCTCCCCTGAATTACTACGGCTGGTCAGGAATTGGCACTGCTGGCATAGAAATGCATTGAATTTCGGTTTAGAATGAGACATACTGTCCCCTATGTCTGCTTTATCATCATTGGGGTTATGTTGGTCTGCCTGCTCCAGCCTAAATCCCTATGTTCCTGCTGGGTCATGGAGATATCTTTGAGACCACGGGAAAGAAATGGCAATGGACTTCCTTCTAGTTTAACTTCATGCCCTTTCTTGTCTTCTATTCTCTTCAAAAGCATGCTAACATGCCTGACACAGTACCACAGTGAAGCACTTGAAAAAATAAGTTGTTTGGACATCTTGGGACTGATAGAAATTACTGAATTCTCCTAAAGTGAAATGCTGTTGCTTTCCATCTTTTGAGATGGTTTGTGGCATCCTAACACATTTACAGATCTTGAAGTCTTGGTAAACACTATGAACTCCAGTTCTCCAGCTTCTTAAAGAAGTTCTTTTTGTCCTTTCAGTTTTTTTAATTACAGGTACAGTATCTTCTACATTTCTCCTGGATTTTGGAGATCTTTCTTTTTTCCGTTCTTAAATAAGTGTCACTTATTTGTGTTGCATATATATAACTGTGTAAAATGAATGCTGGAAACATACGGCACATAAGTGTAGATGGGGACATGCCTTTAGTGCAGCTACACTTCTTTCACTTTGTATATTTTCATAAAGAAAGATAGCTAGAACTTCCCTTCTTTATCAAAGCGGTAGTAAGGGTAACTAAAAGATAACACTAAGGTGCATTTTCTGATAAAAATTAAATATTTGCAGCCACCTGAAAAAATTATTATAATGTAGATTTCTCAGTAACTCCTAGCTTGAAACTATTCAATCAGCACTAATAAGAGAGTAAAAGCTCAAAAATGAGAGAAAAACACATACATATTAAGATCTGCTGTTTCCCAGCTATAAATAGTCTTGTAGTCAAGTCTCTCTTATATTTTAGAATTATGTTTCTTTGTAGCGAGTTAACTTCACTAAAATATTTACTGACAGAGTTTAACATAAATGGTATAACTGTGTGAAGAAGTGTGACTTCCATTTAATAGATAAACAAAACATTTATTGAAGGTACAAGTACAAAAAAAAAGGAGTTATTTTAATTGTTGTCATTATTTATAATATACTTTTAAACTTGCCACTTCCCATCTAGCAAATAAATAATATTCTGAGAGTGAGTTTTCTTTCCTGGAAGTCTCCCTTGTAGTAAGCATAAGAGGTTTATTATTGCATCCACCTAAGGTTACTGTTGTACTCATTAATCTTTAATTTTAGGTTTCTTGTTTTAGTTTTTTTTTAATTTAGGTTTCTTGTTTTAGTTTTCTGAGCTGTTTTGGTCTGGAACATATCTGAGCACCAGATATAAGCAATGTTCACTTGAGCTCATAATGCTAACAATAAAATATTACTTCAAATCCATTAGCAGAATACTCATCTGAAAGGCAGGGTATCTTTTTTTACTCTTCAATGTTATGATAAGACATAGAAATACATACAAATACTTGTATTTTTGTAGGTATATGTTTCATTACAAAGCAAGTTCTCTGTATATTCTTACAAGGATTTGCTAATGGGTATAATGCTTCCTGTCATGAACTTGATTTTACTATATCTTTAGCTAGCTCTATGTGTTTTGTTACACCAGTTTTAAAATCTTTATAGGCTTTATGAGTTTTTCTGTTAAAAATGTAGATAATTTTTTTAATGTTTATTATATATCAGTCTTATATGCCTTTTTTCCAAGGCCTTGGAGTGGGTAATTAAAAATTGTTTTTATTAAGAGTAATTTTTTTTTTAAATTGGGAAAAAATCACAAAACAGAAACAGTCAATGTTTCGATGAGTTGTAGTTAGGTAAGTATATTTCAAATGATTTTTACTGAAACACTTTTTTTGCTACTTAAAAATCATTACTTTTACTGCTGTAGCAACTGCTGTATCATGCCCCGTTTGCAACATAAGCAAGCGTGGGTCATACAAATGATACAGATGTTCTTGGATTTAATTTGTAAAAGCTGTTTAAACACCCATTTCACTGAACTTCAGCACTATAAACATTGTTCTCTATGTTTTAGAGCTATTAAAGCTTAATCCACTACATTTGTAATGGATGGTTAATCCTTGTTCTTTACTAATTTCAATTGAAAACATTTTAATACCAATGCTTACTTCACTGAAATAACTTTTGTTATACTAACAAAGCATTAACTTGATGAGATTGCAAAGTATCCACTTCTAAGCCACTAAGGAAACCTGACTGTGTGAGTGTGGGGGTGTAGCTGCAAAGGGACCTCAGTCCCAGCTCAGGTGGTGCGAGTGTGACTCCCAGAGTGGGTCCTGGAGGGTCAGATAGGGAAGTTTCTTTAACAAGAAGCATCAGCAACTTTTTTCTTCATAAGCATGATACCAGTTCTCATTGCTTCATGTTCCAACTCTTAAATTTAACAGAAGAAAAAGAGCAAACAGTTGCAGTGTATACATTTAACTACTGACAATGATCTAAGTGCAAATGTATATTTTAAAAACACTGTCTCATAAATAATTAATAAAACACAGAACCTCTTTCCTTAGTTCCTGAATTATTACTGAATCCGAAAATGCTTGTACATAAGTGTGTACAATATCTGACTTGAAAAGTGCATGTAGGGCTTCTGCAACAGTGGTAACAGTTCCTTGAGAATTAAAGTTATTATCAGGATAGCTTTCTATTTTGCATACTTTCTGTTTTGCAATACAAAAAATGGTTTAAGAAACAGTGATTGTAAAATAAAGTGTATTTATTGAATGTTATAAGCAAGAGAGTTAAATATGAAATTAAAAGGAAAAAACCACACAGCTTTCAGGTATTTGCAGAGCAAGGGAGTTAATGAGAGACTGTGTTTCACCACCAGGGTCTGTAACTTATTTGTCACATTGCATACAGCTTTCTTCTCCTCAGTGTGATCAAAGCCCAGTCTCCAAATTAGCTAAAGATTGCCTGGTGTTTTATTGTTTATAAGGCATAACAACCATGATGCTTCTGATGCCTCATGGTGTTGATTTAATCTCCTGTCACTTTATTCAACACATAGCAAGTATCAAAGGCTGTCGAGTTATAAATCTACACCTAAAAAGCGTATAAGCATATACGCACTTATGCAGTGCAACATGCTGGTGGAATATGCCAGGAAAGGGAGGAGAATAGAACCTAATCAGCACTGGCTTGTCTGACCCTGGTTTTTAACTCATTCACATTTGCATTTAAAATATGTTGATGATTTGTGGAAACAGCCCTGGAAGCAGGGATGGAAAGCAGTAGTCAATTCTGACTGTTCTAATCACAGAACTAGAAAACTGGGTGCTCTCCTCTCTCTGTATTTAGTGCTCTTTTCTACAAATCTAAAGCAACGATGATAGAGATTATCTGTCATTGTAGAGTACTTAGAAACGGACAACAAAAGTGCTTGAAGAAACTGGTATGGCTAAGTATTCTCTAAATGAAGAAAATTAAAGATGATAAATTCTGAAAGTCTGTCAGGCTAAACATAAAAATATAAGAAAGATCAAAAGGTCTTTGAAGAACAAATAGCAAATGTGTCTAATCTAATAAGATATTTTTCTTCTTCATTTCAAGGGCAGGATGTCAGTGAGCAAGTCCATAAGGTTGATAGATAAAGGTTAAAAAAATGTAATGGAGAAGCCAGGGACATTACAGAGAAATTGAAATCAGTCTTTACATCTTTTTGCACTTTATTCTGTCTTTACTGAAAAGAAACTGAGGAAGCATTTAGACTGAATTCCTTCATGGAGTGTGAGCTTTCTAAAGATTATTTTTGGAAAATAGACTACAGCAATGATAGTTAAATAAAGGAGAAAATGAATATTATACAGTTTTGGTTTCTTCAATGCCAAGTCAGTTTTAGGCAAGACATTAACTGTGATGCCAGGAAAGGTTTTAGGAGAGTTCCAGGAGGCTACGAGCCATAAGACTAATGTCCTGCTGTATTTGGTAAGGTAACAGAAGTAATATTTAAGAATAGAATTGGTGAATATACAGCTAAATATGGCCTAGTTAGGAATAATCATAGAATCAACCACGTTGGAAAAGACCTCCAAGATCATCAAGTCCAACCCTTGATCCAACACCATTGTGGTTACTAGACCATGGCACTAAGTGCCACATCCAGTCTCATCTTAAAAACCTCTGGGGACGGAGAATCCACCACCTCCCTGGGTAACCCATTCCAATATCTCATCACCCGCTCTCTAAAAAATTTCTTCCTATAATTCAACCTAAACCTCCCCTGG
>VXAY01001198.1:0-92449 GCA_013399855.1 Oxyruncus cristatus | reverse complement strand
GCCCAACACTGATCTCTGGGGGATCAGTCGTAGGGTGCAATGAGGTCTTCCCTCAGTCTCCTCTTCTCCAGACTGAACAAACCAAGTGACCTCAGCAGCTCCTCAAAGAGCTTCCCCTCAAGGCCCTTCACCATCTCCTTTGCCCTCCTTTGCACACTCTCTGAGAGCTCAATATCTTTCTTTTATTGTGGTGCCCAAAACTGCCACAATATTCCAGGTGATGCTGTCCCAGTGCAGAGCAGAGCAGGACGATCCCCTCCCTCAACCAGCTGGTGATGCTTTGCCTGATGCCCCCCAGGACACTGTTTGCCCTCCTGGCTGCCAGGGCACTGCTGACTCATATTCAACTTGTCACTGACAATGACCCCCAGGTCCCTTTCCAAAACACTGCTCTCCAGCCTCTTGCTTCCCAGTCTGCCTGTATATCCAGGATTGCCCCATCCCAGGTGCAGAATCTGGCACTTGCCCATGTTAAACTTCACGTGATTGGTGATTGTTCATCACTCTAATTTGTTGAGGTCTCTCTGTAGGGCCTCTCTGCCCTGAAGGGACTTGACAGCTCCTCCCAATTTAGTACTGTCTGCAAACTTACTTTGTCTACCTTCAAATCCTGTGTCCACGTCATTCAGTGAAGATGCTGAAAAGCACTGGTCCAACGATGGAGCCTGTGGGACCCCATTAGTGACAGGTCACCAGTCTGATGTTACCCCATTCACTATAACTCTTTGTGCCCAGCCTGTGAGCCAATGGTTCACCCATCACGTGATGTGTTTGTTCAGCTGTATTGTGGACATTTTGTCCAGAAGAATGCTGTGAGAGACAGCAATGAAAGCTTTACTGAAATGCAAAAAGATTACATCAACTGGCTTCCCTTGATCAACTCGGGGGGTTACCTGGTCATGAAAGGAAATCAGGTTTGACAAGTAGGACTTCCCTCTCATGAAGTCATGCTGGCTGTGACCAATGACTGTATTGTCCTCCAGGTGTTTTTCAATACCTCCTGGAATAACCTTTTCCATGATTTTACCAGGTACTGACAGGCCTCTAGTATCCAGGCACAACTTTTTTGTCCTTTTTGAAAACTGGGACAACATTAGCCGGCTTCAATTCAGCTGGGACCTCTCCAGATTCCCAGGACTGTTCAAAAATCATCAACCAGCTCTTTGGGTATTCTTGGTTGAGCCCCATCAGGCTCCATAGACTTATAGGGATCCAACTGGAGCAGCAGATCCCACACAAGTTCAGGGTCAGCTGGGAGGTGATCATGCTTGCAGTCATGGTCGTCCAACTCAGACCTCTGGGACTCCCTTAGACTGTTATCAGTGTTGAAGACAGAGGCAAAGAAAGTATTAAACGTCTCTGTCTCATCCATAACTCTGTTTGTGAGCTGACCATCCTCATCCTGTAATGGGCTGATGTTATTTCTGCACTGAGTTTTGCCATCAATATATATAGAAATAAGTCTTTCTATTGCCCCCCACATTTCTGGGCATCTTCAACTCCAACTGCACTCTGGCCACATGAATTTTCTCCCTACAGTGGCAAGCCATATCTCTGTATTGTTACCATGTCACCCCACCTTGCTTCTACTAGATATACACATTCCTTTTTTGCCTTAGCTCCAAAAGAAGATCCCTGTTCAGCCAAGATGGACTTCTGCTTCCCGTGCTTGACTTCTGACTTTTAGGAATTGCCTGCTCCTGTACCCTTAAGAGGTGATGCTTAAAAAGTGACCAGCACTGATGGACCCCAGCACATTCCAAAGTGTTTCCCCAGGGCACTTTACTCTCTAGTGCCTGGTGTGGCTTGAAGTCTGCTCTCCTCATGTCCAGAGATTCTAAACTCCATCATTTTGTGGTCGCTGTGGCCAAGATGGCCACCAGTCATGAGACGCTCTCTGTTAACAAGCAACAAATCAAGGAAGGCATTGTCAGCTAACCTTGGTACCTTTACCAGGCAGTTATCATCCAGGTGTTTTAGGAATCTTCTGGACCTGTTTGTGCTAGCTGTGTGGTGTTCCCAGTTAATTCCTAGCAAGCTGAAGTCCCCCGTAAGCACAAGGGCAATGGATTTGGAGGTGTCTCTTAGTTCCTTGAAGAATAATTCAGTGGTGCCATCGTCCTGGCTGGGAGATCTATAGCAGACTCTCACAATGACATCAACATTATTTATTTTTCCCTTACTCCTTAACCAGAGGCTCTTGACTGTGCCATTGCCAACTGTGAGCTCCACACATTCCATTCCATTCTATACAATGCCATGTCCCCGCCTCCCTGCCCTGCCTAATCCCTGCTGGGGAGCCTGTAACCATCCAACAGGGCATTCCAGTCGCAGAACTCATCCCACCACGTTTCACTTATGCCAATGATATCAGAAGTCTGGGACTGGGCCGAAGCGTCGACCTTGTATTTGTTCCTCATGAAACACGCATCGGTACAGAAACATTTCAGGTGTACTTCTTCGGAGCTCACACCTAACGGAGCTCATTGAGGGATCCCACAGGCACTCACTTCCTCAACTTTTGGTGCACTGTCCTGGTCCTATCACTGGCCAGTCTGGTTTTGTCCCTTTCCCCCTTCCAGTCTAGTTTGAAGCTCTACCAGTGAGCCCATCTAGCTCCTGTGCTACCACCCATTTTCCCCTCTGAGAGAGGTGCATCCCATCAGGCATCAGTAGATCAGATGCTGTATAGATTATCCCACGGTCAAAAACCCCAAAATGACAGCAGCCTCAGAGCCACATATTGATCTGATGGATCTGCCTGTTCCTTTCTATATTGTTCACTGCTACTGGAAGAATCAAAGAAAACACTACCTGTGCTCATGATCCTTCAGCTGATTATCTCAAGGCCCTGAAATCCCTTTTGAGCACCCTTGGACCTCTTTGTTATCTTGTCCCTGCCAAGTTCAAGAACCAGTGATAGACAATAATCAGAGGGTCTTACTTGACTGGAGAGTTTTCTAGTAATGTCCCTCATCTGAGCTCCTGAGATGCAGCAGACTTCCCCGTGGCTTGGGTCTGGTCTGAATATTGGACCCTCTGTTCCCCTTGGAGGGGAGTCACCTTCTTTTCCTCTTAACACAGCACGTTGTGATGCAGAGGGTGAATAGTGTTGCCTTAGGTGACCCCTCTATCCCAGAAGGACCTTTGTCCACCTCATCAGTTGACTGTCCTTCTAGCTCCAGGGCCTCATGTCTGTTCTAAACTGTGCCAGCCCTACTCATCATCAAGTTTTCAGAAGGAGGAACCTTTCTCTTAACCCAAGCAGTGACAAACTTCCAGCCTTCTTGTTTAACAGACCCTTGACCAGCTATTTATCAGAGTTCTGAATCCACCTGCATCTCCACTACAATGGGTGTTTGAGACTCCTGAGGCTGTGATATCTCTGAGAATAACCTGTCAATCTCTCTCATTTTCTCTAATGTTGCACAGTCTAATCACTTCCTTCTGTAGTTCCTTCACCTGGGAACACAGCTCACCTTCTGCAAGAGGAATGTTCGTTGACCCCAGCCTCACAGAGAGGCACCAGGCACTTCTGACAACCTGGAGAGATACATCTCCAACCACAAAGTTTGGCTGTCTGGAGGCCTCTGACATTGCTGGTACAGCACTTATAGAAGACTGAGTCCTGCAGTGTGTCACAGCCACACCCAAGGGAGCGTACACTACTAAGAATGGGGATGAAAAGGTCTCCTTGGTGCCCTCATGAAAGAGTGGGAACAGGTACCAGCCCTGCTGGCTGTGCCCATGCTGAGGGAGCTGCTCTAGACCAAGCTGCTGCCTCCACATGGCTCTTGGTGCTCTCCTGCCATCCCCTGACTCCAGAAATTTGACCTGCTCATTGTAATTAACCTTTTGACTATACACCAGTCAGGTACCTCAAACAGCAGGTGCTGTTGCCGTTCCTCAGCTTCCTTTCTTCAGATCCTTTTGTACTATCCCTGTACTCAGTGCACTCGCATTCGTGGAAAGGTGCCCACTCTGTCTTTTCTGACTCTGACCACAGTGCTGCAACATTACAGAGCTGATGGAATTTTACAGACTGTCTTTGTTTCTCTGTGAGAATTAGAAATCTTCACACCATCTTAACGTAAGGAAAACACACTTTGGAGGAAATATGCTTGCATGTCTGCCCTGTAGTTGATGGCTTGCCAGCATCTTTTTGGCTCCACTTGGAATGTGTGAGAAATGGTGTGAATTTTTATTTGAATGGCTAGAAACTGTAGTGTTCTCCTGGGGTTTAGTGGATGAATAGGAAAATGTCACAGAAAGTTTCATTAATATTATAAATCACATGTGGGAAGTTATCTAAAAAGCATACAAATAACTGAAGGGGGGGCTTTATTCGTTCTTTTCTTTGCCTGCTGCACTGCAGAAATGAAAGCTTTAGGCAGATCTGGGGCTTTGATTTATTTACTCTGAGGAAGAGGAAAAAGGAAAAAGTATGTGTATTCATGTGCATTTCAGCAGAATGTCTGTCAAAAAACTGTTTCAAAGATGTTTTCTTTAGAGAACATGGAAGGCAGTACTTAAAGGAGGGTGTTAACTGAATGGGTACTAAGATTAAAAATGTAGATTTACGTTATTCATTTAGAGTCACTTTCCACCCTGGACCTGTATCCACAGATGTGACAGGGGGAAGACCAAAAAGTACACAGTCTACTTGATGGCAAAGGTGGGATCTGTGTCTCTTAAACAGAAAGGTTTTGCCAGGTGGCTGAAGAAGCAGCTGCAAAACACCTGATCCATCAAGCATGATTTGGACTACCAGCTTTGGCAGCGCTGGCAGTGCAGCAGTGGGTAATTGTAGGAAAGAAGGATGGGGGTCACTCCCACCCATCCAAACACCATGACTCAGTTGTCTTGAAGAAGCTGTTCTAATGCTTAAAACGGTATATATCTAAAAAATGAAAAAAAAGAAAAAAAGAAGACTGATGATTGGTAGGAAACTTGTATGAAGTTTGTTTCCCAACATTATCCTTTTCTGATAGGAATATCGAGAAAGCATAGGCCCTGTTGCTTGTTGCTGACATCAGGCTGTGACCTACTATCAGAGCTAGGAATACAGAGGCTGGTGAGTACAATCATTCATTTCCAGATGAGAATCTGCTAATTATTTCTATAGCTTATTACCCTGGTACAGTGTTGGTACTGTCACCTCTCTCATTTCATGTGCTGTGGAGCCAATGAGTGCAGTTCCAGAATTTATTACATTGTCTTAACTTGCTTGATAGAGGACAAAACTGGTCTCCATACAAATTATGCACTTTATGGTAGTATTTTTGTGTGCATTTTAATTTCTAACCTTATTCATCCTGAATGTGTTTTTAATTTAAAACATTCAACAAATAATGTGCCCCAACAAACCATACTATTATTCCCGCTGCCTCCTACTGACAAATGGCCACCCAGCTATTGAAAAAAATCAGAGAAACATCACATTAAGCAAACTTTTTGCATTATTTTATTTTAAATCTGCCAGACCAGGCTCTGATGGAGCACAAAAGCACTGAATTTGAGCCAAGAGTAATGATGGAGAAAGACAGGCCTTTCAACTTAGCCTAGGCAGAATTGTGACTTGCAATCAACTTCTTTTCTACCTAGAAAGACAACTGGACTATCCCCATAACAGACTGTGCAGAGGCACTAATCCTCAGAATTGCAATAAAATCTCACAGATATGATTGCAAGCGGACTGATGGCATTTTCCTCATGTGTCATATATCAAAGGTTTCTGTAATGTTTTGAAGGGTAGTTCATAGCATTGTCCTAAGTGCTTCTGTTCCGATTTTTCTCTGCCTTTTTGGTAAACTTTGACCACTTCACGATGCATGAGAAATAAAAATGATTCAACTATTTTTCAGGGCTCATTTAGAACATGCAAGGACTCAGTTCTTCCTTCATCTTACTCAGACTAAACATTTAATAAGAAACCACATAAAATTCTTACATGGGAACTTTAGCAAGGGAAGTTGGTTTACAACGTCCTGCTTACCTCTTAAAAAGATGTAAGTTAAATCTGGTAAGGCTTGATGCACTGTACCTCATTTGTTTATTTTTTCTAAAGCAAGTGCCCGAATGTTAGTTTGTTTCTTAGCTTTATAGAAGTAAGCACTTCAATTAAATTCTCTGTAAAAAGAATTTACAATCCTTGCATCATTTTATATCTTTGTAATTGGCTAAGACCATCAGAAAATTCAAAGCAGCTGAGGGAACAGATTTGCAGCCAGAACAACCAGAGAGATGGGACTGTGGTTCCCTTCTGAGGCCTTTTGAATAACCTCAATAATTGACTTGGTATTTCTTGGCTTATTTTTTTTCTAAAGTTTGCAAGCACTGGGGCAAATAACAATTGCCTAGAACACAGGAGTGCTGAAATTAAACTGTGGACGTCAGAATGGGAGAGGGGGTGTCTTCATCTTTCCTTTGCCAGAGGACAAACCGTACGTTTTGCCCAGAGGTCTTGGGGAGGACCTCCCTTCCTACCGAGTTCTCCAGTCTCCTACGTGATGAGGCTTGGCTCCATGCCCCTCCTGCTTGAAACCTAAAAAAACCTAAAAAATCCAGAGGCGATGTGCAGCTGGTTGGGGTCTGGACCATCTCCCGTGTGGCTACTGCAGAGTAACCAGTGCTGGGTAAGCTGTTGATTCCCGGGGTGGCTGCTGGTGATTCCCGCATAAATCTGCCCTGTGCTGCTGGGCAGATTCGGGAGAGGAGAAGAGCTGATACAGCATAATGATGCTGCATGGGCAGAATAAAAGTGGCCAAGAGTGGGACACAGCATGGAGGTTGGGCAGATTCATATGGAGAAGACAGTTTCCCCATACACATAGTTTCAAAGAGAACATAAACATGTTTATATATTCCATATATAACACATACTGAGCTTTAAAACTTCATATAGGGTGTGATTTAGTACTCTAGTACATCAGGTTTGGACCTCACTGTTTCCCAGGCCTAGTTTTTTCCTGCAAATCTACTTCTTCCTAGTGCATTGCACCCCTATTAATTCCTCTGTAAGTGTTAGAGGGGTCTTGGGAGAGAGACTTTAAACAACTTAACTGTACATGCAGCTTGTCTGTAGGAGATACTGAGTTAGGAAGGCACAAAACTATTCCTGGTAGACAAAAATCATAGAATCATATCATAGGATGGCTTGGGTTGGAAGGAACCTTAAAGATCACCTATTTTTACCCACCTGCCATAGGCAGAGACACCTTCATCTAGACCAGGTTGCCCAACGTCTCATACAACCTGGCCCTGAATAATTCCAGAGATGGGGCACCCACAACTTCTCTGTGCAACTTGTTCCAGTGCCTCACCACCCTATATTGAAGAAATCATTGGTATCGAACTCTGTAAGAGACAGTGTATGAATATGCAAGGATACATATACTGTTTCACTGCCCAAGGAAAATCACAGTCCTTAACTTCCCTGACTTAGAGAAGACCTTTTCAGCCAAAAATGTCAATATTGGCTTTTTTTTTTAATCAAGTGACCGTACATCTTGAAAATATTAAGATTGTGATATTCTCTGGGCTTGTACCAAACAAGTTAAAACTTCTTTATTAATAGTTTTTAAGTCCCTATTGTAAGTTATTGGAGGATTATTATAAGTTAAAGCATGGATAATATTTCAGTCAGCAAGATTAAAGATTTTCAGAAGTGAAGATGGAACTGAAGCATGCGGGTGCAAAAGAAAATCACTTGGGGTTCTGAACCTTCAGAGGTGATCTTCTGACAATGAATTTCTACTACAGACATCCTCCCACACCATGATGCATCAGAAAAAGTGAAGTCCCATCAGCAAAAGACTAAAAGATACAATTCCAGTGTGATTTTGGAAGAGAACGGAAGCAATCTGGATCACCTAGAGGAACTGCTCTGAAGAGCTCACTCACTTTTTCCACAGCAGAGCAGAAGGACATGAGCCTATGGTAGAGAATTGCAGGAATGCAGGAATAACTGGGACACAGTGTAAATAATGAATGAGTGTAAAGAATGTATATGACTGGAATGTACAACTGTAGGAGATTAAAAAAACCAAAAAAACCCAAAAACCTAAAAAGAAAATAAAAGCCAATACAAATTTTGCAGAGTACATTCTTGGCACCATCCTCTGGAGGGGAAGTTAAGAAAGAAAAAACATTACATGATGAGGACAGGAGGTAGGTAAGGGAGAATGTAGGTATTGAAAATAAAAACTTTTAGGGATATGAGCTAAGAAATGTACACAGGAGCCTCAGGAAGAAGGAAACATTCAGAGTCAAATGATTGTGGTTTCTCCTTTGTGTGGAGAACTATACAGCATCCTTCTCACTCCAAGTGGGCATTGCATCAAAAATGTTAATAGGAGAGACTGTGCTTTCAGCTTGTGCTCTATAGGTAGTTAAGCACTTACTTATTGGGGCAATAGTGGCAAGGACAGGTCCATTGGTGTTTTGAACCAATCTGGAATTAGTAATTTTATTCTAGAATTGCAGGGTTAGAAATAATCTCCTGTAAAAGCACGGGAAACACGTATCTGGCCTTTGCAAAGAGGATAAAAGGAAGTAGGCTAGGAGCACTCCTTTCCTTAAATGTATCACAAGGACAGGATGGTTGGAGCTCATCTGTTTTCATTTATGTGGCAACTTTTTGAGCAGGAGCTGGACAGGCTCAAGATTTGCCTGGTGCCTGTCATCAGTAAGGAGTGTGTGCACTGTCCCAGCAACTACCCAAGAAGTCTTTATGTACAACACAGTGTATTGAGAAATACCTTAAATGTCTCTTTTCGTATAAAATGTTCCTGCATGAAATCCAGTTTTTCCCTGGAGAGGGATTCCCAGATTTCACAGCCACAGTGCAGACAGTGGTGGAGCATGGCTGTGTGTTGCCATGGGTGTCCAGTCTAGCCAACACTGCATATTTGTAGGTTAAATCTTTGTAACCTGTTACTTCAGCAGGAGCAGTTTTGCATCATTTGAACTCACATAGCTACAGAATACTAGAAACCCCAAAAAGTACATTAACTTTATGAAGAAAACAGTTTATTTGCAGCCTTTCAGAAAAATATTCTCTTTGGCACAAATAGTGTCAGATTACAAAAAAAAAAAGTGTTTAGGAGCTGCAGGTTGTAGATAAACACCAACTGGGATTTCAACAGTGTCGTTGCTGGCCAGATGCCTAAAACCCAGATGGCTTCAATACCTAATTACCTTTGTTCTATGGGCTACAGAGCTTTTAAAGATCCATGCACGCAGTAGGAAAGAGTCTCCTGAGTGTACACACTGCACTTCAAAGTGTACAAGTACCCAGACAGAAATTACAGCATCAAACAGGTGCAGCTGAGGAAAAGGTACGAAAAATATATGTAGGAAGAATTTGTGCAGGGTTCAGGCACCTCTCTATAGATTCTGACTTGCTAATTATTGGCTATGCTTTGCTAGAAATTTACATTGGAAGTGCAAAAGCCAAAGTAGTACCTGAAAAGAGGAAAACCTATAGTGTATAGAAAGAAATTGCAAAAACAAACTGAGATTCACCATTTGATTTTGATGGTAGGGAGAAAGTCACATGGAGGAAAAGATATAAACAAGCACCCAGATTGCAATTGGCTAAATTCTATGGTGACTTTCTATTTACAGATAAATACTAATTTGCTTTTACCAGGATCTTATTCTGGTCCTCTTGCTCAGAACAAATACCTGTTCTTCCTGCACACTACTCCTGGAAAGCTTAATGGAAATCAATTCTGGCATCAATTGTGTCCTGCAATGGAAGTGTAGCCACAGGGCTCTGCAAGTTGGAGAGCCAGTGTCTGCTTATACACCACCATGTGCTGCCTTTTTATCTTTGTTCTTTCCCACTAAACAGTGTTCCACCCCATGTCTTACCAATAGACTTCCTTTGGCTTGTTTTCCTTTTGTTTACAGTTAACTGTTATCATAGATTGCCTCAATGGGTTAAAAAGTGGGTTTTTCCTTCAAAGGTTGTGTTGAAAAGTTGTCTGTAGGAAGTACTACAGGTCTTGGTGTCCTGCCAGTTCAATGCACTGAAGTGAGCGCTTTCTCTTCAATGGGCAACCTTACTTCTTATTCTCAGAGGGTTGCTTTGACCCTTAAACTTTTTTTTTTAAAAAAATAAGTCTGAGAGCCTGAGTTATATCATTGTGGTTAGAAAAAAAGACGTTTTACCAGGGAAGCAACTTGTTATGACCTTAGGTAAAATGCCAACTGCAATAAAAAGTACTTTCAAATGTCATTTCTATATTAAGTAAGATTTAAAGAAACACTAAAATTATATGGCTGTATTTGCCAGATATATATCTTTTATTCACAGAGATAATAATGCAAAATGTAGCTTGTCTCTTTCAGAATAATGGCATGATTTTTGTGGTCACTGCTCACTCAGTGGGAATTTTTTGAAGTAAGAATGATAAGCTTGGGCTCTAAAATCAGCCTGGATTATACTCCAAAGGTTTTTCTGGTTTCTCTCTGATGGATTGTGATGAGCAAGTTCATAAGGTATTCCTGTTTCGAAACAGGGTGGATGGGAGGGAAATGAATGAAATCCAAGGGAAGTCTGGACATCCCAGAAGTGCATGAACACGGAACATGTTTTGCCCATCAGCCCCATAGGGGCCATAGAAAAAAAAAACAAGGATTAAAATTTGTTTATTCCCTTCTTTTACAAAATATCTTTTTAAATGATGGTTGCGGGCCACAAGTTGCCACTGGGAGTCTCTTGTGTTGCACCCCAGGAGCCACAGTTGAGGATATTTGTCTCCTCCATTCTCTGGAGATTGGCAGTGAGCCTTATTACCTTAAATCACAAAGTTCCAGGAAACTCTCAGCTGCATTATATAAACCCTAAAAACTATGAAGTATCTTTTTAAAGCCTTTCTTTACCTGATGCAACTCCCAAGTCTCTCCTTACAAAACTCTCTCCTGATTTTTATTGCACAGTCCTGTGGTTGTTAATTAAATCACACAAGCGTTGAGTAAGTCAGAAGTTGCCCCTTCCAGGTTCTTTGTTCCAAGTCTCAGCCTGAAGCAGAAGCAGAAATGCAATTTTAAATGACTGAACTTTAATTTTTGAAGACTACTACTATTTATTATATATTACATTGAATAAATAAAGAAGGAGCTAAGAAACCCGCGTACTAACAACACCATCTGCAGTCTAAACAAAACAGATGTCAAACTATGTTTATTTCTTCAGAAAAAAAAATTGCTCTGCCATTCTGTTGTCTCAAGCGGTCTTATGAAAGACGATGAAGCTTTTCAATGATATGTAAACAAGCCGAGATGAGAGGAACTGCTTTTTTTATTTTTTGAATTTCAACTTTGCTATCTGTTGGCTCATCAAGAAGTACCCAAATAAGTAACAGTCCAGAAATACCAGAAAGGGGGAAAAGGAAGGAGGTGCTGTTGTTTAATTATGTGTTTGTCCTTTGTCTCTAACACTCCTCATCTACAAGAAGGAAGTTAGTTTTAGTTTGGAAGCAAAAAATCCTCAGACATGGCTTGAGGTCATGACTATGTAGTAAGACATCTCTTCCTTCACATGCTCCCAGCTCTGAAGTTTTCTTCTCCCTTTGGCCTTTCCAGCCATTTACAATGTTTTTCTCTGATTCTCCCTGCCATTTATTCATCCAAAGCCCTGCCTGAATTCAGGGTTGGTTTGATATTTCTATAAAGGGTGCTGTAGGCTGCACTGTGCACTGTTACATACAGGGAACTCACCTTTTGAGGAATTCTGCAACTACAAATCACTTGAGCTCAACGAGCAGGCTTTGGAGTGGGTGTGCCCCTAATTAACTGAAATCCTTTTCTTTCGTTTTTCACATATAAGGCAATTTTCTTCATCACACTGAACAGAGCACAAACTCTTTATGTCAGAACACAGGATTTTTTTTTCCCATTTGTCTTCAAGGATTTAAAGAAAATGTCTAGGGTCAAGGCACTGCCATGACACATCACAGAGCCAGCTCAAAAGGGTTGCAAAGCTGTGGAGAGAACAGGGGCTCATTCCTGGCAGAAGCTAAACAAATTGCTTGGTTTGGTGCTTAAACAAAGCAGAACATACAACTCCTATGCGTTTGACTGCATTGGCCTTAGCTGTATTTTCAGCTCTAAGTCCATGTGCTAAAAAGCAGAGAAGAAGTAGCTCATACTGCACCAAATGGTAGCTGCTGAGTGTATATATTACATTCTTCAAAGAAAAAAAAGCAGAGTGGGAGAGAGAATAAAGAAAAGAGCCATATCACAGAGGCAGGCAGCTACTGATTTTTGCAATAAATGCTAGTGACAGTAGTAAGAAATATAGCAGCTGAGGCAAGCAGGATGCTTTTGAAAGTGTTACACAAATGTATAATAACAAAGAATTACTGAAATTAGGAAGAACAAGCTTAACAGGAAAAAAACAGATGGTCTGAACCTCCTTTACAACTTTAATTTCTCCTGGACCAAAATATAAGGCTTGGGTTACCTTTATACTGCTAAATAAAACAGGATGACTGTGCTCTGGCCCTGAGATCATTACAGCCACACCTCATCCATGTGTCACTTGGCTTTGGATCTCTCTGAGTCTCACACAGTGTCCTTCCAGCCACAAACAGTTACTATTTTTCCTCCTTTTTCCTCCAATCTCCAAGTACCTGAACTGAAGTGAGGACTGTATTATGGGTCAGTGGTGGAGTATTCTCATTGCATAAAACCACAGGTGTGCATTGCATTTACAGTGTGAGAGCATCCAGGGTGTTTGAGGGTGCCAAATCCTACAGGAGGGCACTGGGGGAATTTGCCAAGTAAGGGAACCGCATAAGGAGCATATTCTTCTCTGAGAGGTGGCACTTGTCCTGGGCTTAGAAGTGTATTGTCTGTGAGTCAGCCTAGGTGATCAGCAGTCTAGCAGGCAAGGTCACTCCCTGACTCTTTTTGTGTAGTGATACAAATGCAGCATAGATGCCTCTTACTAAAAAAANAAAAAAAAAAAAAGGCACAATTCAAAAAAAAAAAAAAAAAAAAAAAAAAAAAAAAAAAAAAAAAAAAGGCAACCAACGTTGGCCATTTTATGACAACATGTCTTTTTTGGCAGTCAGTCACGACAATTCAGCATGAGGACTAAGACTGCAGGTGCTTTTACTGTTTGCATTTATGTTTTTAACATCAAAGGCTTGGCAGACTAAGGGAGAAGTTCTGTCTCATCTACCCACTGTCTTCATTTGAAGCCTGTCCCAGAGGACCTGAAATGTTCAGGAGAAATTTTCCTTCTGACTTTGGTAACTCTGGGACAAGCCCCTTGTGCTTCAGGATGTCCTCTGCAGGTGAAGTGTGTTTCTTGTTCAGCAAGTGTGTGTTTTGCTAGTCTTAGATGAGTAAAACTATAGCAGAAACATGTTTTGTTACCAGAAGAAAGCTTGGATAAGCATGGACACAGTCAGACAGTGATCAGTCTTTGTTAGCAAGATTTCTTTCCATACAGTGCTTCTCCAGGTATGAGCTAACCCATGGCTCTCCATCAAGTGGATTCTGTGAGCAATCAGCTCAACTGCATTTTTCGCACCTTGCAGGGTGAGTGAAGAAAGTATTAATTTCAGATGATGCAAACAGAATTTACATCCTGCTATAATCATTTAGGAAGGTGTTCCTTTACATGCAAAGAGAACAGTTAGCTGAAAAATATGAGAACAGTATGAGCAAATGCTAATGCATTTGAGTATGCATCCTCCTGTTACCTTTGGCACGGCAATTATTCCAAGAGCTGGAATGGAGGCAGTGAGAGGAAGTGCCTGCCTTCACACGATCGCTATTCCGTGGCCACAGTGTTCTCTGATAATGAGGGATGTTTCAGAGATGGTATCAGGTCACCACTGCTGGTAGGACTTCTTCACAATGCCAAAACAAACAAGGCTGGAAAATTGCTAGAATCAACAGGATCTTGCCTTAATACTGCAGGCAAATGCTTGTCAGAAGTCCAAGTCTGATAGCACTGAAAATTAAATGCTCTATTTACCCACGCAACAAATGAAGCAGTGGAGGTCCGGCATGTTTGGGAACAGCTCCAGTGTGGGCTCTAACCTGAAAAACTGAAACATTAAAGAAGTAGCAAGGGCTCTATTTCCACCTCTTTGCCACTGTTCAAGTCACTCCCAATCTGGTCATCCAACAATGAATAGCTGCAAGAAAGGCTGGGGTTTTGTCCACTAATACAAAACATCTTGCCGTGAGATCTTGTACTGGTTGGTGAGGCTTATTTAAAATCTCTGTCGACAGGAAAAGTGCTAGCAAAGCTTCAGCTCCAGACATGAGGAGAGCAGGTTTCAGACTACTCAGGGAACTACTAAGTAAAGTGCCCCATGAAAAAGTTTTTTCAGGTGCTGGAGTCCATCAGTGCTGGTCACTTTTTAAACATCAACTCCTAGGGGCATAGGAGCAGGCAGTTCCTAAAAGTCAGAAGTAAAGGAGATGAGGCAGAAGACTGGCTTGGCTGACCAGGGATCTTCTTGTGGAAATGAGGCAAAGAAGCAAGGTGTATATCCCGTAGGATCAAGGTCAGGTGACATGGGAAGAATACAGACATATTGCTTGCCATGGTAGGGAGAAAAATTGTGTGGACAAAGCTCAACTGGAGTTAAAGTTGGCCAGAAATGTGGGGGACAATACCAAGTTTTTTCAAATAAATTAATGGCAAGAGTCAGTGCAGAAATAAAGTCAACCTGTTAGAGAATGAGGATGGTCACCTCACAAACAGGGACCTGGAAAAGGTAGAGATGTTCAGTGTTTTCTTCGCCTCTGTCTCCAACACTGACAACAGGCTAAGGAGGTCCCAGTGCCCTAAGTTGGAAGACCATGACTATGAGAAAGATAAACTCACAGTTGACCGTGAACTTGTGTGGGATCTGCTGCTCCAGCTGGACCCCTACAACTATATGGGCCTGGATGGAATTCATCTGAGAATCCTCAAAGAGCTGTGAGGTCATTGCAAAACCTTTCTCAATGATTTTTGAGCAGTCTTGGGAATCTGGAGAGGTACAAGCAGATTGAAAACTGGCTAAAGTTCTGATTTTGAAGAAGGACGAGAAGGAGGACATCAGAAACTACAGGCCTATCAGTCCCACTTCAGTACTTATGGAGAACATTATTCTGGGAGGTATTGAAAAACACCTGGAAGACAATGCAGTCATCAGTAACAGCCAGCAGTCTTCATGAAGCAAAAATCCTGCTTATTGAACCTGTTTTCCTTTTATGACAAGGTAACCTACCTAGTCAAGATGTAGTCTGTTTGGACTTCAACAGGGCACTTTATGCTGTCTCTCACATCATCCTTCTGTACAAAATGTCCAGCACACAGCTGGATAAACACCTCATGTGATGGGTGAGCAACTGACTCACAGGTTGGGCACAAAGGGTTATAGTGAATGCGGTAACATCGCATCGGTGACCTGTCACTAGTGAGGTTCCACAGGGCTCCATCTTGAGCCCTGTGCTCTTCAACATCTTCATTAACAACTTGGACACAGGACTCGAAGGGATACTAAGCAAGTTTTCAGATAACATTAAACTGAGAGGAACTGCCAAGTCCCTTGAGGGCAGAGAGGCCCTGCAGAGGGACCTCAACAAATTGGAGCGATAAGAAGTCACAAACCATAGGAAGTTTAGCAAGGGCAGGTGTTGGATTCTGCACCTGGGATGGGGCAATCCTGATTGTGTGTATAGATTAGGGAACGAGAGGCTGGAGAGCAGCACTGTAGAAAGGGNCACAATATAAAAAAGACATTAAACTGTTAGAGAATATCCAAAGGAGGGCCATGAGGATGGTGAAGGGTCTGGAGGGGAAGCCATATGAGAAGCAGCTGAGGTCACTTTGTTTGTTCAGCCTGTAGAAGAGGAGACTGAGGGGAGACCTCATTGTGTCTTCAACATCCTCATGAGGGGAAGAGGTGGTGCAGACACTGATCTCTTCTCTCTGGTGACCAATGACAAGACTAAAGGAAATGGTGTAAAGCTGAATCAGGGGAGGTTTAGGTTGGATATTAAGAGAAGGTTCTTCACCCAGAGCATGGTTGGGCACTGGAACAGGCTCCCCAGGGAAGTGGGCACAGCACCAAGCCTGAGAGAGTTCAGGAAATGTTTGAACAGTGCTCTGGTGTGATGGACAAGACCCATGGTGTGATTCTTGGGGCTGTCCTGTGCAAGGCCGAAAGTTGGACTTGATGATCCTGATTCCAAGTCAGCATATTCTATGATTCCATAAATTAAATTAAACTATATTCATTGTCAGAAAGACTCCATCAGATTTGTCCCCTGGGAAAATGGGTATTCTCTTCAGCCACAAATTTTACAAAATTTGATGTAAGTACAGTGAAGTACTATAAAGTGAAGTTCTGTATATAATCAGATGAAAAAAAAAGATGCAGGTAAAACGTGTAATGTAGTGGACAGTTAGTGTCAGCCACTGCTCAGAAATAAGTAAAGCCATTATGGCTGAGTAGCAAAGGTCATGAGCTCCCACTCCCTACTGTTACTCTCAAAAGGAGCTGTCAATATTAAATCAGACTTTATTTAAAGTATTCAGGGTTTTCCTTGCCAAGAAGTGAGAGACAAATGTTAAAAGAATTCATATGCAGACAGGTTCATGCATATATAGCGGGGCGGGCAGTTTGTCAGTTGGCTACAGCCCTGTCATGTACTGCAGGATCTCAGAGCTAACAATGGGAATGTCTCCTTTGTTTCCTCCTAAATCCATGGAAGAATTTTGAACTATAGGATTCAAACTCTAACTACTTGCTTTGGAAGGAGTTGAACATTAGGAGCACTAAGACCTCCTGCCAGCAGCCCTGGGGACCTGTAAATACAAGGAGGTGCAGAGAGGGCAAAATGAAACAGGGAAGCACTGTTGGCAGGTCATCACATTTTATTAGCCGCAAAATGTGCCCACGTCAAATGATAGGTGGGTGCCTCGAAGCCATGGACAAGGGTATGCTGGTAGTGCCATGTCCTTGGGGCAACTGGATGCAGCTGTTCCCGGTGCTGTTTCTTCATCCATGCTTCCTTACTGATCCCATTGTTTTTCTGCCTGCTGGACAGGTCCCAGGGCTGCAAGAGCAGCCTTGCCCAGGACCCCACTCCTGATATAGTGGGTTGTGTCCAGCAGAGTCGGAGCTTCAGCTATGGGGCTTTGGGGGGTGTTTACTGGGCGCTCTGGCCCTGCTGATGAGGTTGGTTCTGCCAGTGCTTCGTCCATACTTCCTTTCTGGTCCTGCTGTTCTTCTGGCTGTTGGAGCAGTCCATGCTGCTGTGGCTGTTGCTCTCACCATGTTACCTGTACCTTTTTCCAGGTTCTGCTGTTCTTCCAGACGCTGTTTGGATCTTTGGTTCAATAGAGCAGCCTTGTCCAGGACCTCAGCCCTGATGTCTTGGGCTGTGTCCAGCAGAGCTGGGGCATTGCCTGTGGGGCTGTGCAGGGCATGTTCCAGAACCTCTGCCTCTGCTGCTGTGGCTGTTGCTCTTGTCACCTCATCTGTACGTTGCCCCAGGTCCCTCAGTTCTTCTGGCTGTTGGTTGGTTCCCTGGATCACAGTTACATCCTTGCCCAGGATCTTTGTCCGGGTGTACTGGTCTGTGTCCAGCAGAACGGGGGCATCGTCTGTGGGGCTGTGCAGGGCATGTGCTGGGCTCTCTGCCCCTGCTGCTGTGGCTGTTGCTTTCACCACCTCATCCATGCCTTGTTCCAGGTCCTGCTGTTCTTCTGGCTGCTGTTCAGGACTCTGGACCAACAGTGTAGCCTTGCCCAGGACTTCACTCCTAATGTACTGGGGTAAGTCCAGTGGAGTTGCAGCAGCAGGTGTGGGGCAGTGTGGGGCATACACTGGGCTCTCTGCCCCTTCTGCTGTTGTGGTTGTTGCTGCCATTACCTCATCCATGCTTCCTTCCCAGTTCCACTGTTCTTCCAGCTGCAGAATAGGTGCCTGGGTCATAATTACAGCCTTGCGCACGACCTCAGTCCTGATGTACTGAGCTGTGTCCAGCAGAACAGGGGCATCACCTGTGGAGCTCTGCAGGGCTGTGCGGGGTATGTGCCAGGACATTTCTGCCTCTGCTGCTGTGGCTGTTGCTCTTGTCACCTCATCTGTACTTTGTTCCAGGTCCCTCAGTTCTTCTGGCTGTTGGTTGGTTCCCTGGATCACAGTTACACCTTTGCCCAGGACCTTTGTCCGGGTGTACTGGTCTGTGTCCAGCAGAACGGGGGCATCATCTGTGGGGCTGTGTGGGGCATCTGCTGGACTCTCTGTCCCTTCTGTTGTGGCTGTGGCTTTTTTCACCTCATCCGTACTTTGTTCCGGGTCCTGTTGCTCTTCTGTCTGCTCCTCAGGTCCCTGGGTCACAATTAGAGCTTTGCGCATGACCTCACTCGTGATGTACTGCGCTGTGTCCAGCAGAGCATCATCTGTGGAGCTGCGGGGGGCAGCTGTCTGGTTCTCTGCCCCTGCTGGTGTGGCCAGTGACACAACCATGCTGTCCTCCAGGTCTTTTTCCTCTTCTGTCTGCTCACTGGGCTCCTGNTCTGCAGGGCTGTGCGGGGTATGTGCCAGGACATTTCTGCCTCTGCTGCTGTGGCTGTTGCTCTTGTCACCTCATCTGTACTTTGTTCCAGGTCCCTCAGTTCTTCTGGCTGTTGGTTGGTTCCCTGGATCACAGTTACACCTTTGCCCAGGACCTTTGTCCGGGTGTACTGGTCTGTGTCCAGCAGAACGGGGGCATCATCTGTGGGGCTGTGTGGGGCATCTGCTGGACTCTCTGTCCCTTCTGTTGTGGCTGTGGCTTTTTTCACCTCATCCGTACTTTGTTCCGGGTCCTGTTGCTCTTCTGTCTGCTCCTCAGGTCCCTGGGTCACAATTAGAGCTTTGCGCATGACCTCACTCGTGATGTACTGCGCTGTGTCCAGCAGAGCATCATCTGTGGAGCTGCGGGGGGCAGCTGTCTGGTTCTCTGCCCCTGCTGGTGTGGCCAGTGACACAACCATGCTGTCCTCCAGGTCTTTTTCCTCTTCTGTCTGCTCACTGGGCTCCTGGATCACAGTTACAGCCTTGCGCACAACCTCACTCGTGAGGTACTGGGCTGTGTCTAGTAGACCATTGTCTGTGGGGCTGTGAGGGGCAGCTGTCTGGTTCTCTGTCCCTGCTGGTGTGGCCAATGACACATCCATGCTGTCCTCCAGGTCCTGTTGCTCTTCTGTCTGCTCACTGGGCTCCTGGATCACAGTTACTGCCTTGCGCACAACCACACCCGCGATGTACTCAGCTGTGTCCAGCAGAACGTCATCTGTGGCGCTGTGAGGGGCAGGTGTCTGGTTCTCTGCCACTGCTGGTGTGGCCAATGACACATCCATGCTGTCCTCCAGGTCCTGTTGCTCTTCTGTCTGCTCACTGGGTTCCTGGATCACAGTTACAGCCTTGCACACGACCTCACCCAGGGTGTACTGGGCTGTGTCCAGCAGAGCCGATGTGCAGTCTCTTGGATGCTGCTTCTCCTTCTCTCCTGTACTGTGTGTGGAGGTCCTGTGCAGAGCCCTTGGTGCCCTCTGGAAGAAGGACACCCGCCTCTCATGAGCCAGGGCATCAATGACTGTGGAGGGAGGAGATCTGTAGGCAAGTCCTGCAGGTGTTCCTGCTGCTGTTGCTTCACTCATGCGTAGTTTCAGATCCAGTTGTCTGTTGATTGCATCTTCCCACTTCTCCTCCTGGGACAGTGTTTTGTCAACACCCTCTTCCCACTCTTCCTCCTCAGCTAAGGCCACTGGCTCACTGGTGGGAGTATGAGCTTCCAGATGCTCCAGAATCTCCTGCTTGCTCATGGTGCCCGTCGTGAACTTCACAAATACCACTTGTGGCTGCTGTGGTGTGGTCCATGGGAGGCTCGTGCCCCTGTCGCGTCCTCTCTTAGGCTGTCTCATTCCATCCTTGGCACTCACCTGCCCAGGTCTGCCACTGAGCCCCTCTGACTGCCTCCGGGAAAAGCACTGTCCCTCGCTCTCTGGCTGCTGGAACTCCTTGTCCTCCGGGTCATGCTGCTGCTCTGGCAGGGTGGCTCTCCCAGGCGGAGCCTGTCTGCACCTGGTGTGGGTCAGGCAGCTCCTGCACAGTTCCTCTGGAGGCTTTCTCTTGAAGGACACAATGATCTGCTTTACAACAGCCTCCTCCTTCTTGTGCCCCCCTGACATACTGCCGAGATTGCACTCAATGCACACCGATGGCCGTGGTGGGTCCTGCTGTGCTGTTTGTTCCCAGTGGCCTCTCCATGCATCTGCATCCCTGCCCAGGGAAGCTGATGAAGCCCTGCCATGTGCCTGTTTCATGTGTGCTGCCAGCTGCTCCTTGTCCATGTTTGCCTTTGGCATCCTCTGCCTCAGACCTGTCAGGGTTGCCCTGGGGAGCTGCTGAGTCCTGAGGGAGATATTTCCTTAGGACTGGGCATCCCCAAGGCTCTCTGTTCCTTAAACATTCCCACAGTCAGGGCAGGGCCGTGTGTCACAGTGGTGTCTGAGCAGTGTGATGCACCTGCATCACAAAGGACCATGGCATGGCCATGTGAGGCTGGCTGGGTCCTGTGGAGTGCTGCTGCCTGCTCTGTATCAGAAGAGAAGGGAGAAGTGTGAAGCCAGTCAGTTGCTTTACCTCTCTCAGAGCCCAAGCTGCGTTGTAGCCACCACAGACGCAGGGAAAGTTGAGCCCCAGATCTTTGCTGTTTGCTACTGCTTCCAGGTCTGGACAGTGCAGGATACCTGAGTTTGAGAAGTTAGTTCATAGACTGTAATTCTTAGCGTCTTATTGGTCTTTAGGGTCAGGGGTCTTTTCCAACCTAGTTGATTCTGTGATTCTGTGATTGTTAACAAGTGTTTTACAGTAGCCAGTGCAAATTATTATGTGAAACCGTACAAATCCACCAGCTAGATGACAAGCAGACTACCAAGTGTGGTTACTGTCTCATACATGATAATATGATTGGATGACCCTAAAATGCTTTACACTTGGTGAAATTTGCAAGCAAACAGTATCTGTTGTGGAAAAAACACATATAAGTGCACAACTATATGGCTTTCTCAGTAATGTGTTTTGTCCACCTACTGCTTTTCCTTTGTCTTGGGTTGAGAGCTACAAAGACTCTCAGGTGCTGCCTTTTCATCCTGAGAAAGCTGATTGCATTATTTGATGCAGCCTTTCTGAGCCATGTCTTGCGTGTAAAAATGTTTTATGGATTCATTTCACCCAAAGTACAAAGAACTAAAATGTATTATCGGTTCATCATTGCCAGTTCTGTCATAGCTTGTGTTTTTCATGGAGACCCCTCAGGATATTTTGATAGTACAGTAGACAGAACTGGCAGCTGTGGTATCATTCCTCTTGCATTCCCTTCACTCATTGTGTTGTAGATTCAAGACATTGCCCTATACTTTGCACCAGGCTGTTCTGACCAGGACAGGGTTAATTTTTGCACTAGCCGGGAGGGGAATGGTCAGGACCCAGAGCTTATTTTATAACACCTCACATCATTGTCTGGCCAGAGGAAAGGAGTCTCTTCCAAGAAGAAGCTGTTCAGTCTGGCCTGGGTTCTGGGCTGCAGGGAGCAGTTGGGTATTTTCTATTGTCTGGGATTTCCACACAGTGAGCAGTGAAGTTTTCTTTTCTTATACCCTCTGTCATCAGCATTGTTGGTGTTACTGTTTGTTTTCTCATCTCATTGCTGTTTCCAGTAAATTGTTGTTATCTCAACCCGTGATCTTCACCTTTTTGTGCCTCCAGTTCTACTCTCCAGCCCCCTACAGGAAGCAGGGAGAGGGACAGGGGGAGGAAGCAAGTGGCAGCGTGGTTTGGAGTTTCAGTGGGAACACTAAACAGGGGAGCACCATTCCTAAAACATGACAACAGCTTTCATGACAGCAGTACACAAGATTTCCTTTTAATCTGATGGATTCATCTCATGACTCCATCAGCGTGCCACAGACCCCACAGAAGAGACATACAAATAAATATTTAATTATGTATCATTATGCATGGAAAAAGGGGCTTGTATGAGTATTGTATGCAAACTAGACCTTGAGTCTTGGGGCTGCCTCTCCAGACCTTGGAGTAAAAACATTAATTTACCTTTTGAATCATAGGATGAAAGGAAGATTTTTGTTGCAGAGGAGGTGAGGAGGTCAAGAAGAATGCCAGCTTTTTCTTGGGTCTGCAGAGCCTTGCTAATATGCCCACTCACCTGAGAAACTGAGCACATACATTTGTGCTGGCTCATGTGGGAGTGTTGTGAGGGAAATGGCTCCCTCCAGGCTCCAGCACATTTATCATCTGAGTTTCACCTATTCATAACATATTTTTTTAATCCATGTAGAAAGACAGAGAAGGCCAAGGTGATGTGGTGATGAATTTTGCATTACAGTGGATGAATTTATGGATAAAAGCTTTCTGTCAGTTCAAACACACTTCAAATCTGAAAGTCAGGTTTCTTCACTTGCTTGAAACACTGTTCTGGAGATGAAATTCAAGAAGAGTTTTATGAAATTTCCTATTTTGAGTTTAACTGATAGAAAAAAAAGTAAGTTTGAAAAGTTCTATTTTTTCTGTTGTGTTACATTTGACTACTATATCCTTACTAGAAACCAGAATGTATGCTGTAAACAAAATCAGTTAATATGAAGAGTAAATGCACTATTTGGTCAGCAATGAGATCAAACTGGGCTTTGACCAGCTTACCTTGCTTTGAGGATCTCTTTCTGCCTCCATGCATCTCAACAGAAAGACTCCCACATATTTCAGTCATGTAGGACCAACTCCAGAGGCAAGAGAGCAGCAAAAGTCTTTTACGAAACGATGGAAACATGATGAAGAGAAATATCAGGACACTCAGCTGGTCTCTAAGTGAATGGAACAAAAACAACAAATAAAAGCTTGATCTTTCAGGAAAGAGAGTCTGTTTGGAAAAGGATTCATTCAGCCAAAGATATCACACTTAAGAGGAGAAAGCTTTGCACTTAGGGAAGAAAAACTGTCTGCTGAGAGTTAGCAGGACACCAATATCCAGGAAGTTGAACTTTGGAAATGAGTGTGTAATTCTCTGAACGCTTCCTAAGAGATATGGTGGGGTGGGCAGGGGCTTGAATGCACGCATCTTTTAGGATGGAGTCCTCTGTGGCTTTGGGAACATGTCAGGTAGTGCCTGGGAAAAAAACATAGGAAGTTTGAAGAATGCAGTGAAAATTGTTTCTTTCATATCCTGTAAGAGAAGGTTGTTGTTGGTTTTGGGTTTTTTTTTTGACTCTCATCGTTTCTAAGGTCTGTTAAGGCTTGTTTGTTGTCAAAGAGTTTCCTTTGTTCTGCATCTTAAACAACCCAAAACAAAGACTTCTTGTTCCTTCTGTGAACCTATTCTCTTCTCAATGCAAAGCAGTTGTGGGAGTACAGTTTCTGCAGACTTCCTAAATGGTTTAAAACAACCCCAAACATTATGATCCTGGATATGCCTTGCTTTCTGCATTTTGGAAGGGGGGAAGGTGTTTTTATTGCAGGCAATTTAAGACCATAACAAAATGTGAGCTCCGGTTTAATTTGAGAACGGAAAGAGAATGGTATTGTAAAGCTTAATGTTTATAGGAAAGAATGCTTTTCCTTTTCAGCCTTTTTCTTATGTCTGAAATGTGTAAGAGGAAGTCCAAAGAGGATGTACACATTAGTTCCTACTTGGTTACTTCCCATATGTGAGGTCAGTAGATTTCAGCGGGTTAGTCCGGGTTCCCGAACAGCTGAAAAGTTTTGAAATCACCTTCCTGAGGTTTTGAAGTATGGTATAATGGTTTGCAAAGAAAAAGATCTGTTTGACCAGGCTTCCTGCATTGCCTGTTTACTAGGAAAGTGAGAGTTGAGTGGTATGAAATAGGAGATGAGTGCAACCAAAATAATTTACAGCAATGATGGGGTTTTTAATAATCAGCATACCTTTTCAGCAGCCTTGAGACACTACCTCCTTCTACACTGCTGATTATAGGTGAAACCTTTTGGGAGAGGATGATTTATTGCTTCAGGATGATTTTCAGTGTATCTGAAAAAAAGACCCACTTTGGTGGAACCTGGCTTTGTAAAAAAAATCAGACAGAAATACATACATATAAAAAGCCCTAGACTGACACTGTTATTTCAAACTATTTTGTAGATTGACATGTAAGTTTTGCAATTCTACATAGTATTTTCTCTCAAAAGAAGTAGTAATTAATCTAATGCTGTGAGATCACAAAGCAATTTCTTCACGACGATTGCATCAGGTTAATAGAACTGGCAAAACTCACCATCTGCATTTAAATACACAGTTCTCACCTTCAGTTCAGAAGTGAACTGAAGTTTAAGTAAAGGGTCCTGGAAGATGAGGGATTGGCAGTGAAACTACTTTCAACAGCAATTTCTTACAGAAATACACCTCATATACATGGATACGATGGAGATGTTCTCAAGGGAAGCTTTGAGTTACTGCATGAAATAGTTGATGTCAAAATAATTAATCTGAAAGTATTTGAAGATGCTGAGACTGGCAAAAGTTCTGGAGATGTGTGCTGTAGATCAGTCTCATCACACTATCTTTGAAGTGACCTACAGAAAAAAAGGTGGGATTTGAAAGGTGCATTTTGGGTTCAAACTAGTTTTGAGTGCTGAGCAGTGTTTGGTTCTGTTCCAGGAAAAACAGCTGCTGAGTAGCCTCAGTTATGAGAAGTTGGTAAGGAGCACTTAATTTATTACCTTACTTTTAAGGCCAGCAAATCCCAGTCTCTTTTGCAGTTTTCTCTTGCATATTATTTTGTTTCTTCTGAGTAATTTTTTGAGATACCTGACAGCCATTGTACTGGTATACAGGGCTATATGTTGAATGTTTGTAGGAAGAAATTTACTTTGAAATTAATATAGTGTGATTTTATAATTATTATTTGTTAATATATAAACAAAGGAAATATGATTTTAAAATTCTGTTAACCTTTCATTTCAACCCAGCAACACTCGTGAGGATATACCTAATTCGAGACCAGTGAGTTTACTCAAGGTTGTTAAACCTGTAATTGAGCACCTTTCTGGATCACAGTTTAACTTTGACAGCAGAAAATGTCTTTAGCTCTGTAAAGCCAACTTTCTTTATGACCAGCTGTGCAAATTTTCCACCTGGATGGAAGTACTGCCTTATGTTCTCTGCCATCACAGCACAGCTTCCTGAAATCGACATATAAGATTTCATATGTTTCAAGACTAAAACAGGTTTTGCCTTTTAAATGTCATTAATATACAGGTTTACATGTCAGTGAGATGTTACATAAAAGATACATTTGAGCATCAGAATGAATGTTACAAATAATTCACAAGTGATACCCAGGTCAGAGATTGTATTATTGGTGATATATGTGCATAGGGGCCTCAGTTCCATATGAGATCTGGGCTACTCTGTGGTAATAGATTGCAATTTATTAATTGCACAGTACAATGCAGAAGTGTCACTTAAAAAAGTTCTTGAGCTTCTCAAATTTCTCGGTAGCAAGAGTTCAAATGTACAATCTGTAGAAAGCAAGGGGCACAAATGCAGGTGTACCTTGTTAAGCAGGGGAAAAATGCATCATATTCCTTGTCTACATAGTATAAAATGTATCCCCCAAATTTCTGTCTTGTCTTGTGATTATGCAGTATATTTAACTGTGGAAAGAAATTTCAAGGATTTTCACGAGCTTATGCCTTTTGGAGAAGGCTTAATTCTTACTAAAATCTCAGAGGTTTTACACAGGAATTCAAATGCCACTGCTTAGGGCAGATTAGACAGTCCATTCTTCTGCTGGGTTTGTTTCTATTGTTTCCAGTGACACTCATAAAGTCAGGATCAACTCTGAAAAAGAAACTAAGAAGTTGCAGTGACACTAAGTTTAGCCTTTATTTCTTTTTCTCCTTTTTCCTACTGACTGCTGCTGAAATCCTGTCAACTCACAGGTGAAAAAGAGTTTCCTTGAAACATTCCTGCCAGTGTTAAAAAGCATTGCAAAAGCAAATATGTGCAGTCATGGGCAGCATTTACCTTCCATACTAAAGTTAGAAGCTGCTTTCCCAGGGTCAGCATGCCTTCAAGAGAGGAGCTCTTTCAGCCAGCAGTTCACAACACCTACACTAAAACCTTGCTTTGTGAAGCTTTCCTTAAACCACTTCTCTTCCCGAAGGAGGAACCTCCTTCTTTCCAGGAAAAATGGTGATGATTTTCCCACTGTCCAAACTTCTGTCCACTTTCTTCCAGCAAAGGAAGTGTTGTGTGACAAAGTGATCAGGAGCACTGAGCAGATTGAAGAATGGAGCAACACAGCAGTGCTGCTTCCAGTGGCTGCGATTAGCTTTGGATCAGGCCATGGACCCAAACCCAGACTAAACCTCCAGGGTTTTGTCTTTGCTCGCGCAACATTTGACTTGGCTTCACTCACGGAGGGATTAGCCAGTTGGTTTTCCAATATATATATGTATTTGGAAACTTTTATTTCAGGTTGGCAGATTAATGCAGAATATCGAAACCAAAAGAAATCAATTTCCACATCAGTGTAAAATATATAAAAGTGATTAAGGGATTTTATTCCCAGTTTCCAGCTTCATCTCGACAAATGTCACACCATTGGCCCAGGTAACAATTTGGCCAGGCCCAGCACAAAGCTGTTTTTCCAAAAGTGTATTACATCTCCACAGTTTTTGTTTTCTTCCTAAAGAGAACAGGGTTATTCTGCGTTACTGTCATGATCCAAGGAAATGGCACTGAGCTGCAAAACTTTATAAACTTGTTTCACTGATTTGGTTTTGTGAGTTCTACAGCTGTCTCCCAGCCACACTCTCCTTACTAGCCCGAGTGCTCCCATCAATACAGTGTTCAAAGAAAGAAAAAGACACCTTTTTTCCTAAAAAACTATTTAGTTCTAGGGGACGAGTGTGTGCGTACGATTCTGTATAATTCAAACCAAGATTTCACCTTCAGTGGAATTGGCTTATCTGTATTAACTCAAGTGTCACTGAGAGAGACTAAAAAGTATCCTAAGAAACACGTCTTGGGAGAAAAGGATATTTCCCCGCATAAAGGAGTTTTTAAAAAATGTTTGTAATTTTTCTCTAAGTCTTCTTCAGAGAGTCAATAAAGAAAAGCAAATTTAGCAGTAACAGTCATTACATTTATAGCCCTTTGTGTCCTTAATAGTATATTGAAAAGAATAAAGCTACTGGGCTAAGTTATTTAGATGAAAACATTCATGAACAGATGGAGCTAAAAAGACTGATATCTAAGGTTATGCCACTCAGCTGTGTGCTACTCTAAAATGCTGTTCTGTTTTCCTTGGAGCATGGTTTGCAACACCAGTGGTGTTTGATTGTTATGAGAAGATTTGACATTTCTCTTTTCACAGAGTTTGGTTGAGTTCCAACATCAGGTCCTTTTTCATGAAAAGAAAAGCTAGAATTGTGTGATTATCCCATCTCATGCAAGTGTACTAGGCCAGCTTCCCGTCTAGTTGTAATAAACATTTCATGCCTTTGTATGTGAATGTGCAACTGGATGGAAGAGACACAGGAGCAGTAGGTCTTCATTAAGTTAAAATATTTCCTCCTTATGATGGAAATGTTTAATGTCTATGCACAACCCAAACAAATTTTTCCTAAGAGTATGCATCTTTGGGTGTCCATCTCCCCCATTTGAACTTAATGTAGAGCTGTATTATGATTACCTGCTGTTTTGAAGGCTAAAGTTCAATCTAACTGAATTTTTCCTATAGTTTTTGAAATGAACTGAACTAAGTTAGTGTGGAATCCAAGTTACAAACATTTAAATCATGTTGACATGATCCACTCCACATACAAACTACTTTCATCTGAAAATTCTTAACTTCTCACTGGAAGGAAATATTCTATGTTGTTTCCTTGTAAGGTTTATTTTTTTCAAGTATTGAACTGCTGTGTAAGGTAATAATATAAACCATCAATCACTTATCACAAATATTCATAGAAAATCTGGTTCTGTGCTGAGTTGTATTTTATCAGTGGCTTTGGTAAATTTTATTTTCTTAACTGTAGCCAGGAAAATTAATGGCTACTTCAGAAATTCATTTGGAAGGTTTTTCCCAATATTTTTTCTAATTTTTTTTTCCAAATTCAGACATTGTGATCAGTTACTGATTAAACACTGCTATGCTACTCATATGGGCATTGGCTCTTTCAAACAGGCTAGAAAAACACAACCAATTTATTTGTATTAAAAAGTTAGCTTGACAATTTCCTGTACCTGAGGCCAGAAAACACTAAAATACAGATGATCCCACAGTAATGATTTGAATAATGATTGGTTTTGGTTCTTCATGTTCTTGGGGGGATATAAGAACCAGGTGCAAACACTTCACATCCATAGTATTTAATGTGTGTGCCCTGCTGATAATTTTACAACTTTTGTAAGACCTTAGGAAGTTGTTCTTATGTATGATGTGTCATGGTCACTGCAGTCAAGGCTGCCTTGGAGCACTACATTTCCCATCAGCTCCTCCCTGTTGGTGAGCACAAGGCCCAACATTGCTCCTCAAGGTCCTTCTTGGCTCCTCAATCACTTATGTAATGAAAGTGTCACTGACACATTCAAGGAAGCCCCGGGATTGCCTGTGTCCTGCTTTATTGTCCCTCCAACAGATAATGGGATGATTGAAATCCCCCATGAGGAACAGGTCTTGCGAGAGTTAGGTCGCTCCTGCCTGCCTAGAGAGGGCTTCATCCTCACCATCCTCCTGGTCAGGTGGCCTGTAGCAGGCCCCCACTCTAATATCCCCAGTCCCTGACCTCCCCTTAATCTTCATTCCCAAGCTCTGGACTGGGTCTTCATCCTTCCCCAAGAAGAGTTCCACACTTTCCAGATGGTCACTGACATAGACGCCTATGCGGCCTCCTCATCTCCCTTTCTAAAAAAAACCCCAAAATCTTCCATTCCAATGCTCTGGTCACAGGAGCCATCCCACCATGTTTCTGAGGTGCCAAAGATATTATACCCACACAGGTGTGTGCACGTCTCGAGTCCCTCTTGTTTGTTCCCTGTACTATGTGCATTTGTGTATAGGTGTCTGAGCCGGGCCCTGGATAAAGCCAACTCACTGGCTGGAGTATCTGGAATGCCTTTGCACTGTTCTGGGCATCCATTACAGGCAGGATTAGGATGGATAGGTAGGTGCCCTAGGTGTCTTCACCCAACAAACCTTGACCTATACTACATGTAGTTGTGGCTGTACAAATGACATGTTGTAGTTTAATAGATCTGCCTTGTGGAGTGTTTTGGAAAGCCCTTGTGAAGTGCCTTATTACTGTAAGATGATTTGTTTTAATGGATTCAGTGATGTTTACTTTGCTGCGCAGGGTCTGTGTGACATACTGGATGTCACAGGCTCCTTTCACAGTTTTGTGAATCTGTAGTACTAGCCACGGCCTTGGGACCCGAGTGACATAAACAGGGAGTAAAATAAACAGCTCATTTTGGCTGGAATGTCATTTAATTAACAATGTTAAACACATGAGTAGTTCCCTTGAAGTCTGTGGAAATACCCTTTGCTTTTAAACTTAGAAACATGCTTAATTACCTATTAAAATAGTTACTTCACAAAATAATTTACTTTAAAAATTCTGTGCATCAGGAATACAAACAACAGTGACGGTGCCCTTTAAATGGATCATGTAGCACCACTATGTGGAAAAGACAGGGGAAACAGCCAGGCTGGAAATGTAGCCAAAGACAAAACATTCCTCCAGTGATGTGTGGTGCTAGCTGAAGGTATTCAGCACCACACAAGATCAGGCCTTGTATGATTAAATTGCTGTACAAACCCATGGTAATAGATCCTTAAATAATAAAGTGAAAGGGGAGATAGGAAAGTTGTGTGGGAATAAAACTAACTCAGTGCATTAGAAAGGTTATTGTTTGAGTTCCCAGTATTTAACATTTGGGTTCGCGGTGCGGCGACTGAATTCAGCAGCCGTGTTGTTCTGGCCAGTGATTCAGTGGGAATGTCGACCTGAGCAACAACACTGTGGTATGTACAACTCAGGTCAGACACGTCTCTGATTTCTGACCACTTTTTCTCTTGGGTAGTGTTTATTTTCTTCCCAGAAAATATGGTAATATTTGAATTTATTCAACCTTGTGGTAGTCTTGTACTGCATATTCTAATGCCTCTTGTTGAACCTGACCCACACGTTATCCCTTCGTGTAAATAAGTCATTTAGACCTAACCCCTAAACCCTGTGCTTAAGGCTGAATGAGCTGAACTGAAGGAACACAGTATGTTCTTACGTGGAGCGGAGCACAGCACAGATGTTCTTTGACCTTGAAGCAGTGCTTGCCATACTACATAGCATTGTCTCAGTTTGGAGGGGGCACACAAAATTTGTCTCCACTTTCATTCTCTCTGGGGTTCCATGAGGAGAAGCAGCTGATGTGCCTGTGAGCAGAGGGCTGGTGGGGCATGTGGAGCTTGCTCTTTTCTCCTGTTCTGCAACACCATGTCTCACATGTCAGCAGTGGTGCCATTCACCTGTTTGCCATGTGTTTCTAAAATGTGGGCTCGTAAGATGGCAGAAGTGAATGTGGCTCTTCATTTCATTCCTGTAGATTGTTGCTCACAGCTTGGATAGATCTGGGTATTCAGACTGTTAGTACAGGCCTTACACATGGGTAGCCAAGGGCAAACAACTCCATCTGGGAGTTTGGTGAAAAATTAGAAGCCAAGGGACTTGGTTGGAACAATATTCAGGAAATTTATTTGTCTCCTGTCGGAAATAAAATCTTTGTAGAGGGGATGGATGATAGGTACTGCAGTTTGGGTTCTTAAAGCCAGAGAGACTTTTTTTTTTACACAGAGATGTAGGAACCACCTCCCTTACAGGTAGGACTTTTTTATAGTAGATAAAGGAAAAACACGTTGCAACCATTTTGCAAGTAAACTTTCTTCCCTGTTAGGCCATAAGTATTGCAGACACAGAGCCAAAGTTGCGATATTATTTGTGTTTCTGTGGTGATACCTGGAATCACCAGACACAATTTAAGGCTTTTTGGTCTAAACACAATAAATGTACACAACAGAAAGATGATTTCACTCTCTAGATGATTACCTCTTTATTGACTTTCTAGCAACAGCATTCCAACAGAAGACAACCAAATTTATGCGTTTGTTCTGCCTGAAGCTGCGTGTTAGATGGTGTGAGCAATTCCCAGGTGGTGACTTGCTGAAAAACCGTGGTGATTACAATTCAACTAACACACATTTATCACATTCATACCATTCAGATATTATTGACTCCTAGTTTCTCGTGAGTCATCTAATTTCTGTGTATTTTATCATAAAGCTAAAACTATTCCTGTGATTCTTTATGAAAAGTTGTTACATGCATATCTTTATGGTTTCTAATAATCCATTTGCAAGCTTGCTTAAACTATTTAAATAATCATGACAATCTGAATGATTTATTGATAAAGGATGAGGTAAATAAAAATGCTCAATGTTATACTAGCTGCTGAATGGGAATTTAGCCTAAAGATTTTGGACAAATAGCATGAGAATCGATAGCATTGACATGAAGTGTGCAGCACATTAAAATGTATGCATATGCAAATTGTGGTCAGATTGTAAGCAGAGGAGCAAATCTGATACATGAATTTCTTTCATGGTTGGCAATAAATAAAAATAAGGAAAGCCAGACATAAAACAGGTTTCACTATTTTGACTTCTGTGCTCAAATCAGGATTGCAGAGCCTACTGTAATCTGTCGTCAGCCTAGTGACCTGAGATAATTCTGGCAACTCATAGGGACTGGAACTGACCTTGTTGGTTTGCTTTAATGTTGTCTCTAGGTTAATCACCTTTGGAATATTACATGTTCCATGAGAAAACCAATTTCATCATGACCAATGTCAGCCATCAAATGTCCTCAAATACATACAAAGATTCATCTCGAAGGTATTAGTCCATCTGTGTGGAAGAAGGTGTCTGCTGAAAAAAAAAACCCATGAAAAAGTCACAGAAAGAAATTTTGTATATTGTATTAGATTTCTTAAAAATCTAAACCCTATCAGTGTGACATCAGTGTGACATCAGTGTTCTCTCTACTTGGAGTGCCTTTTTTTTTTTTTAAAGATGACAACGACCTTCTAATTCTGTTTGATGAAACAACATAGGTTGAAATAATATATGCTGGTGTATTCATAGTCATACAGCCTTTAAATACAGTGAAAATTTCAATTAACAGTCAGGTTCTTTATACTTGCAACCTGAATTTGGCCATGCTGTTAGGAAGTGCTGAGATTTACCACTAGTATAAACATATGAAAAGCCTGATCCCTGACATTTACTGTTTTGTGCTTCTAAAACACACGGTCAGATGGCAAATTGGGGTGTGTGTGGAAAACTAAGACTTTTTTGTTGGGTTTCTTTTCTGTTAAAACTTCTTTTTCATTGAGGAAGCAGTGTCCCTGCACAAACAATGAAACCAGACCCTCTCTCCTCTTTTTGGTATTGGTTATGGATCTGCTGTAGCAATTTGACTCAAAAATTAACAATCAGCATCAGCTTTCAGATATGGCAACACAGGACTAAAGGCTGTTGCCCCTGAACTTGAGAAGAGTGTTTTTTCCAACCATCCAGTGGATGAAGAAGACACCACCTCCTCATTTTACTAATGTCTCTTTAAAAAAGCAGTAAGCAATGATAGGATTAGAAGGGGGAAAGTCTGAAACTATTAAAATGTCCCTGGGTGCCTTACTGCTACCTGGGTAAATTAGGTTTTGCCAAGCACAGTGCTGCTGATCCTAGAATGATTCATATGCCCTAATCAGTGTCTTTAAAAGCTGGCCTGGGTATTTCTATGCTATGCTGGAGTCTAGAGTACCACCCTGAACATGCAGCTGGGCAAGGTGTAGAGGAGTCACACTATAGTTTACAGCTTAAATCTCTGTTATTTTTGCAGGCTGACGTTATGTGTGCAACGTTAAAAACCCCTAGTGACACCTACCTGAGCCCCTGAGGCTAAAGTTTGATTAGGTAACTTGAAGGTTTTCTTCACAGAGAAATGTATTTTCCATTTTCATAATTGTGGTCTTAGAAGTTGTTTTAAAGTTAACTTGCCCAGATGCATCTTTTAATATGTTTTCTTTTCCAGTATGACAGTTCAGTGGAGGTGGAAGGTTATAAGACATGACAAATGCCTACGATTTGCAAATTCCTGAAATAGCAAAAGGCACTATTTTGACTGTTTAATAGAGCTGGTAAGTACCCGGGGGCAAATATCAGGAATGTGCTCACAAATATATATGTCCAAGATTTGCACAATTTTTTTGTTTGTTTGGTTTTTTTTTTTTTTTTTTTTTAATGAAAGGTGCATTTTAACCTCACAGAAACAAAGTTCAGAGTATAATTTGCAGAAGGGGAGTTCTGGATAGGACAACTAAAACAGAACAAAGTCCACAAAGTTCATCAGCTAACACAACTGTTTAAAAATAATTTCCTGCAGGATCTTATTTAAACAATTTATGCCATTTGACTAATCGACCACTACATTTTTTTTCTGCACAATTTTTCAGAAAATAGCCTCTTGGAGAAATAGTTCATCTAAATGTTTAAAAATACAAGAGATGCATTTTAGCTCTGGTGTGATCTTCATGGAAAGAGTCTGTACTGCTCTTGCTCTATTCATGCAATAAATGAATTTCTTCAGGGGAAAAAATCACAAGTATATACAGAAGCAATTTATTTCCCCAGGAGCAGTTCTATCTTGAAATTGCAAATCTTTTTGAGAAATTTGATGACTTTGAAACAGTGAAAAAGATCCTTTCCTTGAAGAGAGGTCTAAAGAAATTTCTGTAAAAATATTTTAGTACATTTGGTAGGAACGTATTTCTGTCATTCAGAGGAGGATAGGAAAAACTCTGCAGCTTTTGCATCTTCATTGAAGCCAGAAGCAAGTAAAAAGGGTTCCTGCTTAAGTAAAAGATTGCAGGGGTTTTTTTTAGGCACCTAAACATAACAATTTTATTTTCAAAATTCAGTGGAGTGCTAAAGTTCTCATAGATTCCAGACAATTAATCCCTGCAAAGAAACTGTTTTGTGTGAGCTCTAATGAACACTTTCCCAAATGCCCTGGAAATAGTTATTTAATTATTTAATCAAGTCAGTTCTTGGAGGCTGGGAAACTTGGGTCAAAGCTAAGAAGAGGGTTGGCCATAATATTCATCATCTGTTTTACCTCTACCTATATTAAATTTCCATACTTCTTTTAATTGCGCAGATAATAGTAAACAGTAAGCAGGTGGAGGACTCCTCTGAAAAAGAACATAAGAAACTTAAAACAAATACAGCTGATAGTAGCTTGTCATATGAAGATGCTTGTCTGTTTCTCCTCTACTTCGTTTAACTAAAAATTAATCTAGGGAGAATATATGGCTAAGTTTTGAGAACTTTCCAGCTGGTCTACTTTATGCAAAAAATAATTCTACCTGTTTGTTCTTTGTGTTTGTTTTATGAGTGGTTTGCCCTCTGGACTTCCTTTATTTTTAGTAGCTTCTGAGAGTTATTTAGAGACTGATTTTTTGTGTTCCTGACTCATACAAAATCAGAGAAACAACAGACTAGTTTTAACAGAGATTGTAAGACTTTTGCTAACCTGAAGAATAAAGACTATTCTGTTAAACTGGTTGCGAAACCAATTGGAGGGGTTCTCCATTCTGTTTTAGTTGGCCTGAGAAAATAACAAACTATGCACTACAGATGATCTAAAGATTGTGATTAATCTCTATTTGCCTGATCAGAAAATACATTTGTTTCTCTTTACATCTTGTGTAGGGTAAAAAAAAGTGTCTTTGCTTTGCAATAATTCTCCTCCCTCTTATTACTAACAAAGGAAATTGCTCTGTTTCCCAGCAATAGATGCTATTGGAACAAAGCCTAGATACACAAAAGGCTTTAGATGCTGATGTGGGAGGCTGTGCATTACTAGAGGGTCTGAAATGGAGATGGATACGTGACTTCAAAACCCTACACTTACAATGACACCACTGAGGCAGAGACACCTTGCACCCTGGTGACTTACAAAAGCAGGGCTCCAATTCAACCTCCACCTTCCAACATCCAGACCAAAACCAGATATGATGCTTTAAAGGCCTTAGATGTCCATTAGCAAGGCTAACAAGGATAATAACCTGCACTAGCAGCACTTGGTCGTTACCATAAAAAAGAATACTGAGTGATCATGTCTCTGGAGACATTCAAAATCCGTCTGGGCATGTGTCACTTCTTCCAGCTGGCCCTGCCTTGGAAGAGGGGTTGGACTAGATGTTCTCCAGAGGCCCCTTCCAATCTTAACAATTCTGTGATTCTTCAGCAAGCTCCATTAGCTTATTTATTTTCAGAATGCTGTAGGGCAGGATGGTGCTTGTCCTCCACAGATGGGATGTCCCAACACTATCCTACACAGAAATATATTCACAGCCTCTTTCAGAACATATCTCTCCTCATTCACTGTTCATTTATAATGAAATCCACCTGCTTTAAATCTCAAAGGACAGTAATGTGTATTGACAAAACACAGGGCTCCTCTGTCCCATGCACTACTGTGCTGGGTGAAGTCATTGGCAAAGCCTTTATAAAGGCATAGGATTTCAGGAAGGTGAATGCTGATAAGTTAAGAAAGGCAAGGTCTAATTATGATTTTGGAGACACTGATGCTAATGACGAGCCAATGTACTGAGACAGTCAGCTGTTCAGGATCATTCTTGTCTTACAGCATTGCAGGATTCTGCTAGCAGCTACTTGCAGTATCCATGTAATGAAATTTATAAGATTGTAGTGAAATGAAACAGGATCAGACTACAAGGAAGTTACACTTGAGGTAATAAACATTAAAATCTCATTAGAGTACAAAATGTATGAAGACTCTATCGTAGGTCTGCTGGAAACTTCTCTTACATTTGCAATCTTCCTGTGCGAGTGTATGTTTTGGGTTTATGCTGATAGATCTGTCGATGTGCCTTCTTTGTGAAAGGTAAATCATGGAAGGTTCTTAAGACATGGTAAGACTGTTGCATTTCTTTTTAACTGAATGTTTTCAAATTCTGTGTCCAAAGTAAAAAATTTGGAAAATGTGACATCTGACAGTGCTAGCTGGCATACCTACCTTAATGGTAGGCATTGATTAGGAAATACTGTTCCTCTGACAAAGGGAGCTGAAATGCTCTAGGGCTGTTTTAGCCTAAGAACACCCACCTTTCTGGCGTTAATGCAAGGATTTTGGTTGAGAAACCTGAAGACTGGTAGGTCCTAGCCTTCCTGTAAACTGGACATGAATAACAAGAGAAGCTTGGATCTTTGTTACCACAACAGCTTGGGTGCTTTGGGGAAAAAAAAAAAAAAGCCACTTGCTTGGCAATCCTGTTGAGGTAACTGGTAAATAAACCTCCTTGTTTGGTGTTAGGATTGTTTTGAGCACTTGATTTTGATTATCCAAGTTTTTTATTAGATGCACTGAACTCTTGTCCTGAGACATTTGTGGTGTCAATAAAACTCACAGTAAAGCAAGTTCATGCAAAGTTGCAGTGTTTAAACTACAAAATAGTACTGACCATATAGTCTTTCTTCTACTAGTGTTTGGCTTTTATAACTCATGCTATCTTGAGCTTTGATTTGGAGAAATAGTCCTGATAGCTTGGGATGTTCTTTTAATTAGTGTCCTGTGTGCCTGCATTAGAAAACCTATTGTATCTGATACAGACAAGTTCCAGATTTTAGTTTCTAACCTGTCAGCCATCTCCTGACTCTGGCCTTGCAGAAGAAGACTTCAAAGCTAAAACCAAAATGTTCATGAGAGTTTAGAAACTATTAGGGGAAGTCTAACAGTTTGACAACCTTCAGCTACTTTTAGTTAGGGTGAGCTCTTCCACTTCCATAAAATAAAATGAAAGTCTTGTGGCAAAACAAAGTACTGAAGTTGTTGGTGTGTAGGTGTGATGCTGTAGTAGTCTCCTCTGTCCTTACCCAGTGAGATAATGTCAGAGGACATTGGCTCCTCCTGCTTTATAAAAACTTCTGCCAAAGTACTAAAAAATCAGCAAAAAGAAGCTGTGATGACTTTTATATGCCTTTAGGGTGTTGTAGTCATGGATTCTTTTCCTTTTAAAGGTATCAGCTAGCTATATTAAATCTGATCTCTCCTGTGTTCCCTAGAAGGCTCTTTGAAAGTCCCATAGGTGTTTTATAAGCTTTCTCAGTCCTCCACTGAAAAGCAAGTGGGTTCAATATTTGTTCCAGGTGTCTCTCAGTGCTTGAGTTAAATAGGTGTTAATAAAAATAACTGAAAGCATTAAACAGCCCAAATAATAAACGACTTCCCCTCTCTATTACTTAGGTTTCACATATACACTGCTGGGGTGATAATCCCACCTGTTCTCCAGCCATCCATAGTCTTCCAGAAAAAAGTCAGTAGATTCCCACACGTAAATAATACACAGAAATCCTTCTTCATTTTTTCCTTATTTTACGAAACAGCATTTATTTTTGTGAAGTTTCCTACTTTGTTTCCACTTTGGAACTGAGCTTGAGTGGTGATTGCAGATGTAATTGTACCAGTAACTGTAATTTTGAGCTCCAACATAGGCAACTTAACCTTCCATCTCTTTGCCATCAATGAAATGCGAGTGGATGACTTTTCACAGTGCCTAATAATGGCTAGCACTACTTTGTTGTTACAAAGTGTCTTCAAGCCTTCCTTGATGTATTGTTAATTCTGTTCTGCAAGCCCTGCTTCGCTCCCCATGAGAGCAGAAGGCATATTGTGCTGTTTCTGAGAAGCTGGAGGCAGGGAGCTTTTCATGGAAAACTCTTTTCTCTGCAGTTTGCTTTATCTAGAATTAGACTGAAGCCAAGATTTTCCTTCTTTGGATCATATTGCAGAATATCTTTGTCTCATCATTTGCTGTGGATTCGAAATCATGGGAATTGAATCCACTGGCTATCTCTATAACTCATCTTTGTCCTTTGAACCACTGTTGCCAGGATAACAGAATATTTCTTCAGTGATAATGTTTCCCAAGTGAAGCCCTGTAGAGCTCCCAGATATTACAGTTTGTAGAGCTCATTGTAAAACAATAATATGGACACCAAGGCAAAGTGTAGCATTCACTTGTTATTGAAAAACATTCTTTGAATGCAGAAATAATAAAATTAAATTATGTAGTATTGCCATTATTTAAAATGAAATAAATCCTCCACTTTTGTCCTCCCTCTTGTGATTACAAAAATGCCCAAGAGATCAGTTTCCATCACACAAGCTGACTATACTGGAAAAGACTGTTTTATTTGTTATGTGAATATATTATTCTAAAGAGTTTGTTAAATTGGCTTGATCCTTAATTCACAGGATCACTTCAACTACTCTCTCTTGTTATGGGTCTTCACTTGAAAATTTTCCCAGTTAGTAGACTCTATATCTTCATTCAACAGTGACTGTGTTAGTTGTTTTCCCTCACTCTTCATGGTTAATGATTTTTTGTCACGTATTTTCACTGAGTATTATATTCATGGCAACCAAAGGACCGAATACACTACTCAGAGCTTTGCTGCTATGAGCAGCATTTCCTTCACTTGATTAAACCAGCTCCTCTTAGTCACAGGTAAAAAGCAGTGATAAGCCTCCTCATTTTTTTTTTTGTGCAGTTTGGGGAAAGATGTGGAAAAGGTTTGTCTTTATGGCTTGGTCAGTATAAGTCTTGCATCTTAAACTTCTTGTACCTGCCATAGCAGGTTGTCTGTTGGAGACATAAATGTGACCTTGGTGATCAACAGCGAAGTGCCAACACACCTGAAGTTCCCTTGTCATTATAACAAAAGAAAGCCTACTAGTTCCTATTTCTGAGTGAGTAAATACAAAAAATAGTGGCTAATGGTATCCATTCTCTATGTCAAACTGTGCATTTTTTTTAACAGTTACAGTCCTGGCAGGAGCAGCAGCAGTTAAGGTACCAGGGAATTTGTGGAACCTTTTTCAGAGTTACCTATCCTATACATGATTCCTATGTCAGCAATCTGTATAAAAACCTTCAAAGTGCTTTGGTTTCATTCACATTAGCATGAGAGCTGAGGTTTGAGGGAATGCTGTTGATGAGGCGTGTTGGTGTTTCTGTGCATTTCCCACATGCTTTTCTTGGATCTCCAGGGAAAGTGCCTGGAGGGGAAGACTTTTTTCCCTCCTCCTCAAAGCTGAGAACCGGTAGTGTATTTGCTGGTAACTAAGTTAATTTTTCTCATGTGCCAAGTATCAGGTTGCAAATGTTCCCATTGGGAACTCTCTTCTTCTTCTGGACTGATGCCCACTTTTGAATCCTGTTTCTGCAAATTAATTCTACTTGGCTTGTCATCCCCAGCATAAGTGTCCTCAGTTTGGTGAAATGAAGCCTATATTTTCTGCTGCAGAGGACTAACAGATTCCACAGAAGAGTAACAGCTTTTTCTTCTTAGCTACTACAAAGAGATATCCAGTTATCTACACAACATAAGGGAGACTTTCAGGGAAAGGGGATGAGTCATATTTTCTTGATTTTCATGGCTAAAGTCTAGTTACTGTAGTCCACGGATCTGCAAGATTCCAGGATGCAATTATAGAAGTTCCCAAGAGGAATGCCTTTTGAGCTGCCCAGGAGGGATGTCTCTGCCTAGCATCACAGCTTGTCTTGTGAACATTTTTGCACATATTTCGCTGGCCCTCCCAGCATTTTGTTTTTTTCTTGGAGGGCAGTTTTCTATATAATGAACATTTTATTTTCTTGCAATTGCACATGTGCATTTTTCTCCCCGTGACTCTGTGATGCTTAATGCTGTGAGAAAAATATCACACAAGACTATCTTTTGGGATATGGATGTGCAGAGGTGTTTCAGTGTCCTTTCCAATTAACTTCCCAGTAGTTGTGAATCTCTGGTTCCTCATTGCTCCACTTGACTGGTCATTCACCTTACTTCATGCAGAAGCCACACTAATTAACCATATTTCATCTCCTCCAACCCCAAGATTTTTTCAGAAATAGCCGAAGACTTTGAGATACTGTAATATACCCAGTTACTCACCAAACGAGTGAAGCTTCAATAAGGGAAGTTTTGTATTTTGTGCTACAGAAGTGTCTGAGTATTTGGTCATAACATATTTTTTAGAGTTTAAAATCTGCTACTAGAACACTATTCTCAGTAATCAAAGGACATGCTTTTGAAAATTGTATCAAGTGAAGGAAGGCACTAAAGCTGAGTGAATTTTCAGGGTTTCATTTTTACCTTGATTCCATCGTTGCAATTCCGGTCACAATGGGACTCAAGCTCTCCATTACACAGCAACAGCAGTAGATAGTTTGTGAAATACCTGTGTCTATAAGTCTATAGTCATTGCCAAAATATGTTCTCTGGGGAGAGCTTTGGTGTACAAGCATTGTACTACTGGACACTGGCAGCATAGTTGTTGTGAAAATACAGCATAGAAAGAACAGAGAGTTGGGTACAAGTTTCTACTAGGATCTCTGTTTTCACCGATAGCTGGATGTGAGGTCTTTGTTTTAAAAACAAGATGCAGGATTTTAATTGACCATTTGGCTTGGAATTTTAATGGAGAGACTACTGCGGGACAGAGATCAAATCTGAGTTGAAGAGTTGTGTGTGAACCTGTGGAATTGTGGTGTCTACCTTGCCAGATGGGAATGGTCTTTAGAGAAGATTTGTCATATTGCTGGACTTGTCTCAACAGTCTTCTGATCTCTTCCTGCACTTTTTATTTGGCTCTGTATTAAGACAGAGAATCCTGCATATAATTTCCTGTATATCATTAACGTACAGGGAAAACTGAGAATGCTCATTCCAGATTCATAAAAAAGAATTTCTTCTGATACTTAAAATAAGAGAGATTAAAGTACGGGAAGATATCTTTCTCAAGTTCTGACTCGTAACATCAAATCAAATCAATATCTGAACCTATCTGAAAATGTTAAATCTATTCCAAGGTTTTAAATAAGTGAATCATGACTGTGTTGTGTAGGAAGACACTGCAGGAAGGAACCATGAAGTCTAGTTTCCTAGCTATGATAGAGAACGCAGAAAAAGCAAATAATCAAACCTTGCCTGGAAACTACTTAATTTTTTTTGTCTGATTCTTTCTTCTGAAAGGCTTCTCCAAAAGGTCTTTTAAAGAATAATGTGTAGATTTAATCATTCACTACTGGTTCTTACTAGCTGGTTCTTTTGAAATGTCATGTTAGAAACGCTACAGAAGTTGTCTTTCTTTTTAAATACCTTTTCTCCCTCGCTGCTGTCTATCTGTGTGTTTCTAGAGAGCAATGCCCTTCCCTTTCAGACTTAGCAAAATAAAACTCCTTTTATTTACCATGTGTCCTGTTGGATCCTCTTGCTAGCAATTCACTGAAGTTCTTCTGGCATCAGTTCATGTGGTCAGACATGGGAGATGAAAATGGCATAGGATATTTCAGGTGAATTTTCTATTGTGTCTTGGCATGAAACATGTCTAGTCTTTCGTAGCTCTGTTGGTTAGAACCTGCTGCTAATAACATCATAGTTGCGGGTTCAATCCCATTATGGGTCATTCACTTAAGAGGTGGACCCAATGATTCTTGTGGGTCCCTTTCAACTCAGAATATTCTGTGACTCAAAAGCTCTAGTATGAAATTGCCTGGGATACTCCCTTGTATCAAGGAGCCATTTATTTTTGTCCAGTTTTAGCTACTTCTCTTTCTGATAATAAAAAAAGACACTGATAATGTACAAGGCATTATAAAGGGTAGTTCTGTACTGCCAGAAATTTAGAATGTAGTGACACCAAAACTCAGCTCACAGCTTGCTTTAGTAAATAGATTTAAAAGCTGAAATTTTTAGAATCACAGCAATTTCCCCTTTATCACATTCAGACCAATTTAAATTAATTTCACTACACAGAGGCATGGCACAGGACAGAACACAGCTGCCATCCACAAAGAACAAGAAAAAGAGAAAATAGGACTAACCAATAGTCAGCTATCAGTAAAACTGGGTACATGCGATACTGTTTCCTGCAGTAATGGGTAAGAAGCTTAAAGCTCCTCTTCTTCCTGTACTAATACACATAAACAAGCTAATACGAAGCAGCTGAGCATTTTTCAGTCTTCAGAGTACAGATAAAGTTTGCAGTGAGAGGTGTTTTTCTCAAGGGCATTCCAGGCAACATGGAAGAAATCACAGAGAGAGGTCAGTGGGTAAATTGCTGCAAAATTAGAAAGTGGCACTTATGAAAGCTTATTATGAAACCCCCCCACCTACTGGGATTCCTGGAGTATTTTTTTAAACTTCAGAATTTGAAACATTTTTTGTGCATTTAAGTAAAATATGATCCAGTGATACAATACAACAGTGAATTGCTGTGTTTTTCAGCCTTCTTTTTGTGTTTTCTTTACCTTTGCACATAACTGACTTCTGAGATTTAGAACCACACATTACCACCCACCTTCCAGGCTGGTATTGACTAAAATTTAAGAAAGGAATTATTGAATGAGTGAATAAATTATTTTCTTTACTGGCTTATACCCAATGCCGGCAAAACATTCCAATTAAGTTTTAGGCACACAGTCTGTGCTCTGATATGGATGTGACAATCTGGTTCCTAAGGATGGCATGAATGTATATTACTGGATAAAAGGAACATTTTTTGTGGTCATTCAGAATGCCAGTGAATATCAGAAATTAGTCTCACAGGCATCTGAATATAGTTCAATATCTTTGCATATTTTGAACTCCAATGAAAAAACTGACGTTTTGTCTCAGTTTTCTGGTTTACTCCTGAAATAGTAGTGAACTCAGTTCTGAATCTCACCACCCCCCTCACAGCAAAAATCTCAGTAAATTCAGTAAGAAATTGGACTTTATGCATTTTTGTCTCTATTATGCTGGAATGTCTTAATTGTTGCTAACTCTCATAGCTGGATTGTGGACTTAATATTTAGTTTTTTTCAATAGCCAGCTGCAAAAGAAAATGGATAACACAATCACTTCAGAGATTTATCAGTCATTCCAGAGTTATTTGTTTTTTATCATTTTCTACACTAGATCAGCTTCCTGGAATAAAGCAAACCAGGGATGAAACTGGTTCTAGGGTAAGCAGCTTTCCCTTTTACTTCACTGTGAGGGCACAAATGTGGAAGGCTGCCACATAATTATGGAAGTCCTAGTTGCCAGCCACAAGGTCCAGGAGTGAGGTTCAAGGTCTATTTCCCTTTCCTTCCATCTTTGATTCGTTATCAAAACCAATATAGGAAGTAACAAGCATATGAGTCCAGCCGCATCCTAAATGCCAGTTCTGCCATAACTTGAAAGCACCATAAATGAAGATTCTCTCTCTCTGTATCAGAATGAGTGTTTGTTGGATGCAAATCCTTGCAAGGATATGGCTGTTTCAGAACTGTTCCACAGGTGGGGTTTCAGTTTGGACTGAGCTCTGCGAATCCCAGAATTGCTGGTTGTGAAACATGACACGAGAACTTCCATGTAGGAATGAGATACAGCTTCCCCATGAAGCTTTCTTTCTAAATTGGGGAGATACGGGTGGTGTGGCTCTGGCACAGATTGCCCAGAGAAGGTGTGTATGTCCCACCCCTGGGAATGTTCAAGGCCAGGTTGGGTGGGGTACAGAGCAATCTGATCAAGTTGGAGATACCCCTTTTGATCCCCAGGAGGTTGGACTAGATGATCTTTAAAAGTCCCTTCCAACCCAAACCATTCTAAGATTCTGTGAAAAGCCTGAAGACTTTGTGGACCTTCTGCTGCTTGTGAGTCTCTACAGGAAGATGTGTGACTTAACAGGGAGAGTTAGGTGTTTTCCTGCAATACCTACTGGTTTTCAACAGAACTCTACTTTTGTCTAGGTCCTGAGAAAACTTCCACCTGCACAAGTCTGTGTTGGACGGGTGACCACAAAGAATTTTCTGGAACTGTGACTGTAAGTGCTTTTGGTGAATTTTCTGTGATGTAAACTCTGATGATTTTAAGAGGTCCCGTCTAGCCTCAAGGATTCTGTGACAGAGTTAAATACTTTCTTGCAAGTTGTAGCTACATCAAGAGGTGTCAGTCATAGCCCTCTGTCTTCTCAGTTTCTACAGTTCTCCTGGACAACATTATTTGTTAACTTATGTCATTTTCTTCCCGTTTGGGAACAAATAGTTTACCTAGAGATCTGAATAAAGGAGCTATTGGTAGAGTGTTTTAGAAGTTAGGTCTGTCCAATTGCTGCTCTTATAATTAACGGAAAAGCTCATGACATGAATAATATCATCATTTGTCTTTTCCACTATGACCTACTTAAGAGAGTTTGGAAAAAGAGAAGCAGGAGTATTCTCTCTAAAAGCTAAAGAAACTCATAAAGAAGTCTTCCCTTCATAGTATTCCCATTTGTGCAATCTTTAGGGCAGCTGGATAGCATCGTATTTTATTTTGTCTGTTTGTTTTCCCTCCAGCTGAAAAAAACACCAACATATTTGATAATACATGTGCCCCTAGGATCTCCCTCTCCAACATCACTGTAGTAATAATACTGGCTTTAGAAAGGGCAGAAATTTACGTCTTCATTCCTGGTTGATTCTTGCTTGCTTGCCTTTTTTTTTTTGGTTTCACTTTTTTAATTTTCAACTGTTTTGTTTTTGCTGTTTTTTCATGTACAGGAAGAAGTCCACAGAGAAGGCATGGGGAGATACGGTGCCTTCAGTGTTTTGGACTTATGACAAACACAGACTCATGAGAACGAGTTCCGTCAACCGTAAAGACCACTGCATGGGATTATTAGCTGGAAATTGAAACTGTGCAGGAGGAAACCAATGGTGCCATGGTAAACCCATGGTTCCCTTGTGGGACCTCTTGGGAGTTCTAGTCTCATATCTATCCATGTTTAAGTGATAGTTCAGTGAGCAGGTTGTTCAAAGTCTAATCCACTCTCGCTTTTTCTCCCATAATGACATGGAAGGATTGACACATTGGCAGAGACAGATTTTATACCTAACTAATTGGCTTGTCACTGGAATTTTGTATTTTACTGAATGCAAACTTTTGGAAAAGACAACTGAGTAATATGCTCATGACTTTCCTTGTCAGTGAGCCATCTCCTACACGGAACTTCAATGCAAATACCACTTGAGCTGATAGGGAACTAATTTTCAGTTCATTTGAAATGTCTTTCAGCATTTTTTAACATGTTCTCTGCTATCATGAAACTGGGGGTAATATAGATAGGGACATGTGTTGTGTTTTCTACACAGAATCTTGCTGAAGGCTCTGAATGAATTTACCTTTGTGACAGAGCATAACTCCCGATTCTGTCAGGAGAATGGTTGCCATAGTGACAGGATAGCCCAGTTTTGTCAACAAAGGTGAGTATCAAAATAATCTTACATGCACTCTTACTTTTGCCTTCTGACTTTCACAGGATTAGTGAATTAGTGGATTCAGGTTAGGTACCAGTACTGAGCCTAGTGAAGTATGATAGATCTTGCAGAAGTAAAGTTGTTCAAAATATACTTTCAGCCTCAAGTCTGTAGAGATTTTGAATGGTCTGGATGAACTTCAACTGCGCATCTGCACATGCTGTACAATTCATACTGCCTTCCTCATTTATCCTGTAATTAGGAAACAGCATTTGATCCCTCATAATGTCTCCACTTTTGCTCTTTCCTTGGTGCCTTATTTTGCAATGTGGATGTAATCCAGTCCCTAGCTAACACACATGCAAATATACAAGAATTTGTGGTATTAAAAAACTTCTCTTAAACAAAACAAATTGCTTCTTGGTTCATTTAAAAATAATCATGGTGCTTGATTTACATCTGCTTTGGAACATTTTCCAAATAAATGGTTCCAAATCTATAATTTCAGCTACTGCATCTGGCACAGTCAGATTTAATTGGGTTAAAAAACGTAATCCTAGAAGTATAAATTCTAAATCTTTGCACATTCCCGGGATTCCAAAAACATGCATAATTTTATAACTTAGCTTTTGCAAGATCAAGCCCTTAGTGCCTTCCTTGGCTGTTGATTTTGAAGAGAGTTTGAATGCCCTTACCATATTGGCAGAACAGAGAACTGATGGAATTCAGAGCAGCACTGGAGAACCATTAGAAATTAACTCATTCATTTGGTTTGCCTCTGGAGATAAGACTTTTTTTTCCTTTTTTTTTTTTTTTTTTTTCTTTCTTTTTATTAGACTCCTTTATCCTACAGCAACCATTTCAAAATTGCAGTATTACAAGGCATGGCCTCCTCTTAGTTCTACTGTCTTTAAGTCTATGTAGAAAAGGGGTATGCAGTTGCTAATATTTTAAAACAGATATTTCGGTGCAAAACCAGGATATAAATTGCCCCTGACCTGGCTGTACACTAAAGCAGAAAGCTTAAAGAGTTGATTGCACCCTGCAAAGCCCCATGACCACTGTAATCCCCGGGGTCCACTCAGATTTGCCGAACTTCAAGGTACTCAACACTGTAATGTGACTAGAGAAGGAATGCTTGATGATGTGTGAAGTCTGAGGATTTCAGTCAAATATCAAAACTGGTAGTTTCTCTCATTTTTCCTCTTAGTTAAATGTGCTGCACGTACTAGTTTATTTACAGACTATTTATTATTGGTGTTTACCTCTGATGAATTAATCGGGAAGTTGATGAAATGTGTCAAGGAGAACTGAACTCATGGCACTCTGCTGACACCGTCAAACAAGTGCACATACTGTCAAACAAAGCAGTTTCACTGAAAACGGTGTGGTCGAATTCTCGAAGAGGCTTTCTAGAGGGATGGTTGATGCTTCCAGTCTGTCAGTCTTCAAGGGCACTTGGACAATGCACTGAGTTACAGGCTTTAACTTTTATCTGCCCTGAAGTGGTTCAGGCAGCTGGACTAAACCATCATTTTAGATCCTTTCCAAATGAAAGAGTCTATTCTTAGATTTTTGCAACAGTTTTCAACTTGATGTATAAGCATAACTTTTGTATACACCTTTCACACTTCTGTCTGACCCTTTCTTATATGATTTTTTGTAATTATTTTTGTTCCTGCTGCGTGAAATTATTGCCAGACTCCATGGCTTTTGCTGCCTGCAATGTCATTGATTGTACCACCTGTGTGTAGGTCACTTTGCATAGTGGTTTGTAGAGCTGCTTCCGGTTCAAATAAAGGAACTGAACATCCCAAAAGTGACAGAGCAAGAGCCCCCATAGAACAAATTAACACCTTGTTTTCTCAGAACAGGGGCTTGTCTTGTTTTAATGTGGTACCTGACAGCATTGTTACTCTTGTTGAAAAACCATTATCTTAATAGGAAGTAATTCTAAATGGAAAGAATTCAGTTCACGATTATTTCTCTAATGGATCAAAGGAACTTGATCTTCCCTGTTACTATTAAAAGAATCTGAACTAAAGGTGAATGAGATAAAAAAAATTTCTTCTCATCAGTCCTTCTTTACACACAATCATGAAATAGAAGAGTTGATTAACTCAATAAGAATTAGAATATTTTGTTAAAGAAATTCAGATAGGTCTGATTTTAATGCAATTTAAGCAGATGCGTATTAGAAAAAGTGCCAGGATTGAGAGTTAAATTAACTAAAAAACCAGTGGTGAAACTAAATTTTCTTAATAAGAGAAAACTATTTAAATGTTAGTATTTTGATAGGAAACAGAAAGTTGGTCTTAGACATTGAAATTGGCCTATGATAATGTCTCAGCTTCTGCCACTAAATCTTCATCCTTCGTTTTTAGGCCTTTTCAGTTCTCTCTCAGCAAAGACATTTAAATGCCCCTGACTACCAGTCCCAAATGTGGCTGGATTGCAATCTTAAAATGTCTCAAAAGACCTCAGTTTTCACTAAAAGGCAAAAAAAAAAGGAATTTTTGTACATGAATTCAATATTTTGTATGAAAATGTAGGCACTTTCTCTATTTTAACCGCAATATAAATCAGCATAGAAAACAATGTAGGTTTTGGCATCTGTGTCATGTTAGTTTTGAATGAAGGATACATACCAGGTTTGGGAATTACAAAAGCTGCTTGTGTGGTATGCTACAATTTTTCCAGTGTATCTACAAGTACTTGATCTTTCCATGTCTTAAAGTTGTCCTCCTTGGCGTAGCTTGTCGGGATTTCCCACTAAGCACAAGGAATCTTCCCTTGAGATTCATCTGGCTAGGAGTATACCACAAAATTATGAAAATGGAGGGCTATAGGGAACAATGAGACACAGTTTTATTTGAAATAGGGTGGATTTAGAATAGATATTAGGAAGAAATTCTTTACTGTGAGGGTGGTGAGGCTTTGGCACAGGTTGCCCAGAGAAGCTGTGGATGCCTCGACCCTGGAAGTGTTCAAGGGTGGGTTGGATGGAGCTTTGAGTGGCCTGGTCTAGTGGAAGGTGTCCCTGCCCATGGCAGGGGGGTTGGAGCTAGGTGATATTTAAGGTCACTTTCAACCCAAATCATTCTGTGATTCTATGATACTATGATTCTATTTACAGTCTTCTATACAACAGAGGTCTACAATTATGTCCCTTTTGATGTTTTTTCTTCTAAAGAAAATTAAATCCTCAAGCTCCTTTATGACTTGGGTTTTTTTTGGTTTTTTTTTTTTTTTTAATACTCCATATTCTATTCTGCCAGGTAATCCACATCTTTCAAAAACTTATTTTTTAAAATCAAATGCAGAATGCAATCTCAGGTCTCTTTATCCTCTTAAGGAAGGTGGATTAGCCATCATTCAGCTCCATGTTGTTTCAAATGTACTACTTCTTGTACTCAGTTTATCTCATGTTGCCTTGGATGTCTTTCTCCATATCCTTGGTTTAGATGTATTCTAGTTTAATACCAAGTAGAATTGTAAAATTCTGTCTTGTCTTACTGGTTATTCAAATTTAAAAGCTTCTCTTGCATAGAAGTATTTCCTAAAGTCAAATTAATCATACTAATGACATAGTGTAGTTAGATAATTTCTAATACAGGTAGGAATGATATACAAACGAAAGTAAAACAGTTCTCTGTTCATTCTTTAACACTTTTCACATAGGTTCTCCTATTTACTTTGGTAAGATTTTTTTTCTCCTTTGGATTACATTCAAGTATCTTTGGAAGACTGCCATGACATTTTTAACAGTCTTTAACAGGTGTTAAATGGAGTTCATAGTTGATAAGAACCTGAACAATTTGTTAAGGATTTTTCGCACACTCCTTTTAGAACACATAAAAAATTCACTTAATCCAGTATCTTGCCTCCAGCAGTGTCTGTGAGCAAGATCTTGAGAAGAATCTGCAAGAAAATCATGAAAGAGAAAACTATGGTAAAATGCGACCAAAAGGAAATTACTTCCTAACCCTTGTTTCTTGGTGATTCACAGAGGAAGGAGGTCCCAAAATTTAATAATATTTTATACAAGGAAGGGTATTTGTACAATTCATGTAATGCTTAACCCTTCTGTGAGTCATTCAGGTTTTCCTGTAATGGTTTGATAATATGTAAGGGGTTATTATTCAAGAAATGCTCACTTCTATGTGTTTCTTTTTTCAACAACTATAAATGTCTTGCCTTTTGATTTTGTCAGTTGTGTCCTTGGTCCTGTGTTCCAGGAGTGAGTAAACAAACAAAAAACCAAACAAACAAATCAACCTTTCCTGGTCTCATCAGATGTGGTCCTCTTTGAACAAAAATCATACCCAGACAAGACCTGTTGCCTTTTTTTTTTTTTTTTGCCCCTTTCTGTTTCTGATGCGTCTGGTTACATTTGGAGGTATATCAAGTTACTTGAGAGAACTTGATGTCAGTGATGTAACAGGCATAGTAATGTGTTGTTGCAGACCACAGTGTGAAGTGAGAGGCAGGATATCTTCCTCGTCTAAACTGGTGGGAACTCCAGATACTCACAGCTACCTAAAGTCTTTGTGAGCATATTTGTGATGAATTCTCAGTCCAAAGAGGAAAAGTGAAACATCCCACAAGACCCAGAAATACAGCTCACAACTGTTGCAACATCCCACAGCTTCTACTGAAAACTAACCCAAACAATCACGTAACAGGGTCATTACAGTCTGAAAACTTTGATTCAGAATTTTTACGTTTAAAGCTTTGTTTTGTTCCTATTTTTTTCTGTCTGCGCCCTGTGATATTACCTCTCTCCTTTACAGGATGTAAAGCTAAAACCCAGATGCTTAGAGTCCAAAGATACCAAGAAGTTGGTTTGGCTCAGGGTGTGTGTGACCACAAAAAAGCTGTAAGTTTTTACTTGTTTCATGTGGCTTTTTAGTAGGATAGACAACAAAAATAGCAGAATGAGGCTACATGCTGCATCTGAGCTTACTGTAGTTCATTTAAAAAAACAAAATAAAGAATGGATGATAGAAAAAGACTGAGTGTAAAGAGATGTTCAGCTCAGTCAGACCGATGTCATCTAACTCTCACAATCCCACTTCAATAGTGGTGTAAAGCAGACGTGTAGGACTAGGTATATCAATTCAGCAAAGCATTCTTGGTAACAATATTCAGATAAAAAATTCTCAGAGTAACATCTCATCCTGTCACAACATGTAAGCTTCCGGACAATATGTGGCATATACGTAACCTTTGTGGGTTTCTCTGCCTTAAACTTGTTCAGTCTCCCATTGGGCTCATTCAAAACATGTTGTGGTAGAAATTCTGTAAACTGCCATGTTCTACTTCCTTTTGGCCGGTCTGTTTGCTTTTTGTCTCTTGAGTAATTTCTAACAGTAAAGGTGATTTTTATTGTAAATACAGCGGATGCAGGTATTTGCCTCATTTAGGGGCTTTTTAAAGTTACCTGTGAGATTTTTTCCAAAGTTCCAAGATACTCCTAGTGGACAGTTTAAAACGTAGGAAAGTGTTTCTATGCCTCTCAGCTAACTGTATATGAATTAGGCTAGTAGTTTGAACCAGTTTTGCAAGCTTTCCCCACAGAAAAAAAGGAGCTTCTGAATGGTGATTCATCCCATTTATTATAGGCATCCACTTTTGGCTGAATTGAGTTGCCTTTTGGAGGCCCTTGCCATTCCCTGGAGGAGGAATGTGGATGGCCGGCTTAGAAAAGCTGCTCTACTTTTAGAGCTAAAAATAAGTGCCATGAATCCCAGTATAAGAGCTCATAAACAATATTTACTTTGAATTTTCAGTAAAGGCATTGTAATCTGAAAGCAAAGGAGTAATAAACTAATGGAGTAACAATGCATGAGCTTATTAGCACACTTTTCCAAGGGGCTTCCAAGGGCTGAATGAATAAGGCAGCCTGGCAGCAGAAGCAGAGGCCTAGAATACAGAAAAAGTCCTGCAGGTATGTGGATTCAGGTCAGACTCAAATAGTCCCTCCAGAGCATGGTTTGGGTCAGATTTGCTGCTGAGAGGAGAAACATTAAAATAAACTGAACAGATGAAAGATAAAAGTTCATGTTCCTACCATGCGGATTGTGTCTGTTATCCATAGCATACACCCAGGCTCATGGTGTAACTCTTGGGGATGGTCTTGTGCAAGGCTAAAGGCTGGACTTGATGATCCTTGTGGGTCCTTTCTAGCTCAGCATATTCTGTGATTCTGTGAACCTGGAGGTCTGAAAGGCACTCTTTGCTATAATCTTCACTGTGTAGGCTGTGTGACTTGGGCAAATTCTGAACAATCTCTTGGGTCAATGATTTCTACTGATACAGAGTTAGGGAAGATGCTCTGAGAGTTTAGCAATGCAGACCTGTTTTGTTCTCATCCCATACAAAAAATTTCTGGTTTAGGGAATAGGCTACATTATCGTGTCAATGCTCTTAATTATGTTGTATTGTCACAAAACTGTCGGCAGGAGTTTTCCAGAGGGACAAATGGGGATTGCACTCTTCCATTAGCAGGGACCCACACATGCTCACTTTTCTCACACAGAGCTGTCTTGGAACTGCTTTGCTCTGGATTCCCTATTTGGACTGGTTGTTTACACACGTTGTCAGAGATTCCCATGCTGTTGTTCATGGATGAACCAACGATGGCTTACTTGCTTGTGTTCTGCGTAGAAAAACTTTGGCTCTGCTTTTCACCAGCTGGTATGTAAGTATTTGACTGCTTACAGAAAAAGTCTAGGTGCCTGCAGAAGCAGCTGGAAACAAAAGAACACGACAGTTTGGTCTCTTCACTCAGGGAATGCTGCTGCTCTGGGGCCCAGGCTCACTAATAGAAGCAGCTACGAAAGTGATGGCACCTCCTGACGGATTCTTGATAATCACTTAAGTATGTAGTTCCTATTACTCATCCCTGCTCAACAGTCTTTAATGCTTTTACGGGGAAGTGCTTTCTTGTCATGTTTTTAGCCTACATCCCCAAAATCAGTTAGATTTGTCTTCTGTTTCTCACTAACTTTGATAATGTCATATCTTTTCCCAGTTGACATTTTAATCTGAATGCAGCTGACACGTAATATCCTTGAAATGAACAAAAGATAGGAGTAAGTGGCTTCACTTCCACTGAGATGAGCTTGGTTAAGTGAAGGGATTGGTTAAATATTTTTTTAGCACTGAGTATAAAAAAATGTATCCATCAATATGTAGGCAGAGAACACCCAGGTGGAAGTTCTCAGGTAAATTTTTTTCAAACAAAGTGCTTTTAAACAATCCAGACATGATCGATGCTTCAAAGTGATGAATCATGTCGCAAACTGTGAGCCATATAAGACCTCATTTCCCAAGGAGCAGTGGAAAACCAATCAGAAAAAAATATTTCTAAAAATTAGTATTTTCAAAGGACTGGCTAGCATATGAACCTGAAGGTTTTAGCATAAATGTTGTGACGTTTTCTTGTCTGTCTGTGTATGTATTTTACCCTCATCCAACAAGTGTTTTGATGCTATTAGGAATTTTAAAGAAATAAAGCTGTTTAGTCACTAAACCACATGTTCTCTCTACAAAAACATGAAGTCTTCTGACTTGAAGTTTGAAAATTTACCTAGCCATGTTAATATCTAAATCAGTGTTGTTCCTTTTTCCAACCAGCTCTCCCTCAAACCCACAGAAAGTTTCCTATTCAACTAGGCAGGCACTGGATCAAGCCATTTGGTGATTCCTGTTGTATGATAGTACTGTCAGCAAGAGTCGCACACTGTTGAATTTGGATCTGAATCAATTCCCTAATTTCTAGTGGTTTGCAATGAGGTGGTAAATTTTTTATATGGCAGAAATGTGACCCTGTATGTAGAAACTGGGGATGAGTTTTTAGAAACTGTTATTACAAGGAGAGCTCTCGGAACAGTCCTCATGGCCCTGCAAATCTCTTCTGTTGTACTAAGACAGGGTGCAGAAATGGGTTTTATAGAAGGTCACCAGTAGCTGGGTTGATGTGGGATGGATGCACTTCCAGTGGCTGTAACTACGAGATGAATCAAGCAAAGGTATTATGATTGTCCCATGCATGTAATTTTAGCCATAAATTAGTTTTATGTGCCAGCATGACTTGCTTCTAGACAACAATATAATTGGGCTGATGTATTTCCAAATTCCACTCTTTGGCTTTTACCTCTTTCTTAAAATAATGGGAAGTCAGACATTCTGAATAGGGCAGAAACCTTCAAAACAGAACTCAGAAAAACTAGGCTTTATTTCAAAGTTAATATCCTGGCGAGACTGAAGGGAAGGCTTGACAGGGTTTGTGCATCCAGCTCAGCCAATTCATGCTTCCAGACGGAAATTTTGTGAGACGTTTTTTGGTTTTGCTTGATGACCTCTAACAGTTCAGAAATAGATAGTTTATCCATGTTTCGCACTGTGTTCTGGTTTCATTCAAGCATGGGGCTGTCAAAGGCAACAGATCAATGCAAAAATAAAACAGAAGTACAGGTATCAACAAACTGGAACCACCAATTCAGCCACCTTTATTGGCAAAGCTTGTGTATAAAGCTTGAAAAAAACCAGCCCAAATCATGGTGACTGCCAAACAGACACAGCTCTATTTATTGCTCACCTTTCTACTGTTCTCGTGACTTCTGCAGCTGGGTGTTATTAAGTACAAACCAATGGAACACATCAGTGTCAGCATAATACTGGGAATTTAATTGCTTGCTCTGAGATATTTGTAACATTATGCAGACCATTTCCCCAGGAAAGTCACAAAATCTCAAACCCAAATCTCATGTCCTGGGGTGGATGATCCAGCTGGGGTGTGTTGTGAACTAAGGAAACTAGGCCTTGGTAAAAATGCAGGTTCCAGCTAAAATCATTTAGACCCGTTTCCTTTAGCCTCTGCCTTCTTCTCCTAGTTCTTTCTACATTACAATATTTCCTCAGTGGCAACTTGATTATATTTTCTGTTTAATTTATAAACAGTATCTTGTTCTTCCTCTTGGACTTTAGGAGAAGGATGGTGTAAGATCCCAAATCTTGAGCTACAAGTTCACCAAAGGAGTTTTACTTTAAAAATATACAAGTCTCCAAAAATTTGCCCACCAAATTTTTTAGAAGAGTATTTGGTTCTTTTAACACCTTAAGAGAGAGCACACAGGAGAAAAGCTGCATGCATTTTCTCAGGAGGCACTTTTATGGGCAAATTTTAGGAAATAGGAGTACTTGGTGAAAGTTTAAGGGGTAATAATTAATGTAATAACCCAGTGTCTCACAGGTGGCATTTGACAAATTCTGAAATTAATAGCAACTCTGTCTTGTGCATATTCCCATAAAGGAAAATTACATCAGCAGCAGCTACAGAAATAGAAAGGGAGAGACTTACTGGGGAAAATCTCATGCTTTAGCCCAGAGTTCAGGGTGAAGCCCAAAACTGTTGAATATCATCATGATATATCACCGAATCCTACAATGGTTTGGGTTGAAAGATATCTTGTTCCAACCCTCCTGCCATGAGCAGGGACAACTTCCATAAGACCAGGTTGCTCAGAGTCCCAGCCAACACGGTCTTGAACATTCCTAGGTATTGGGCATCCACAACTTCTCTGGGCAACCTATTTCAGTGTCTCACCCTCACAAGCAAGTAATTTCTTCCCAATATCTAATCTAAACCTGCCCTCTGTCAGTTTAAACCCATTACCCCTCATCCTATCGCTAGGACAAGGGGTAAAAAGTCCTTCTCCAGCTCTCTTGTAGCCCTCTTCAGGTACTGGAAGGCTGCTTCAAGTTCCCCCTGGAGCCTTCTCTTCTCCAGGCTGAACAACCCAAACTCTGTCATATAGTTAGTTTTGATAGGAAATTATGTAAATTCTCCTTAGAAAAGAATATGAGAATGACTAGTGTGCCCTGGATTCTTTGACCACAGAAGAAATCCAGCACATAAAATGTTTGAACGAATTAATAAACTTCCGTCATGAAAAGGAAGTGATGGCATATTTGGATCCAGTATAGAAAAACTAGACCATCTGTAAAGAATCACTCTTCAAATTGAAGAGATAGTAGCTAAGATACAACAGTGTTTCAGGTTTCCTAAGGTTTGTTCTGCTGACAATCCCATATTTTCTCTCATATAAGCAAGCTCTGCCTTCCTATCACACACTTTTTATAAAATCCAAGATTATGTTTTTTAATTTATTTTTATTTTCTAAAAAATTTTATTTTAAATTCAAATTTCAAATATTTTCATTTATTTATTTATTTATTTATAATATCAGTAAATATTTCTCCTCATGAAAGGGCTGGGATAACCAGGAACATGTCTTGTCTGTTTAGTTAACCTTATTTCTTTTTACCTTTATGCAACATTTAACTTCAAGCCTAATAGCAACACTTCATACCATCTCTCTCTCTCTGAATAAAAAAGTTAGGCCCTTCTGGTAATGTTCCACCTCTCCTCTCAGAAACAATCTCCCCCACTTTTTGCTCTTCTGTTTCTTTCATACAAACTCTGTGGTTAGCTCTGTACTGCTTTTGTCAGCCCAGGCCCTGGGGTTGCAAACTGTGTGATAACCTGTGCCTCCCCCTTGTACTGACTCTTGGACTGGCCAGATGGCCTCAGTTTGTGTATGATTATGCATGAATTCCAGTGCCTGAGAACAAAAGACACCGAGCATGAAAATGCACAGCATGGCAGAACTGTAGAGAAAAGCTGCTGAGCAGCTTCTTCTCATCAGCACGAGGGGTGGTCCCTGAAAAACACCTTTCACAACGTGTCTTCCAAAAGAGCCGATTCAGTTGTCTTTTGGGCAGCTGAACCAGACATTATGGGAGCCTTACACTGAGAGAGAAAAGAACGTACAGATTTAAAGCAACAGGTTTGCCTGTGATGCATGCATGCATTAGACTCATTCAGATTATCTTCAGATACAGAAAGAGGTTCTTTTTTGATTTGTAATCCTTCCACAGGTAACAACTTTTCTTGAAGACAGGGATGCGTTCCTTGAATGCCTAAGAAGGCAACACTTAGGGTACAGAAAGATGTTCTGCTTACTGTGAATTTTAATCATACCCCCCCTTTTACTTCTGTCCCAGAGGAATAATTGCTTTGTAGCCTCATAGCAATTTTAAGTGAATCTGAAGCAAAATTGCCAGTGTGTAAAGCAGCTTTTCAGGTCCTGCTCACGCTGTACACGGGTCGGTTATTTGCTCACCTAGCAGGAAAATATCAGTTTGATTTTGCTTCAGTCCTATTTTTAGTGGGTCTGAGCGCGGAAGGAGAAATATTACCCATCTTTTCAACTGCAGAGAAAAAAAAATAGGCAACCCATGCCAGGTCTTCAAAATTTTAGTTAAATTATGGTTGATTTCTCTCTTTCTTTAAATTGTGTGCATTTGTCTGACCCCTGCAAGTGGTGTGATGTGATTTCACCATACTACTTCCTAAACTAACAGTTGTCTTTGGCAGGTAGCATAACTGCTCAAGCTCTTTTATATGTCTGGGATTCTTACTGTGGTCAGCACTTCAAGTGTAGCCCAATCTAAATGATCTGAGGGGAAAACATGGAAATGAAATTATTTTTTCCAGTCAAGAACAAATGGCCTTAGTAGTTATTAACATTTTACAAGCATTTAAGGCTATCATTAGAACTTTGAAGCAGAGCTGCCATTGTTAACATTGTTGATGTCTGCATTGTAAAGAAATAGCCTTTTGAGTTTACTATTTGGCTGCTTGTAACAATAGTCAAACCCAAGTTCATTTCACGTTTCGTGTCTCTCTAAAATTGTTCTATATATATTTTTACAGTGGCATTTGGGATTGATCTCAGGGTCTTTTTTTTGCTGCTGAAGCTAGATTCCATAATTTTAATTTTAATTTTTGAAACGTTAATCTTTAGGGGGTTGGTCTTTTAAAAATAAAAAAGAAAAACAACTTTGTTTTTTTTCTTTTGCAAAGAGTTATCTGTTTACAACCAAAACACAGTAAAACTTTTCATCCTGAAATTTTGAACAGCGTCATATTAACATGAATTCCTTTTGGACTTCCTGCCGTCACAAAGCCTGAAACACAACCTCAGCATAAGTGTAGGAAGTGGATTTGTGAGAGCTGAGGTTACTCAAAAACTTCCTCCAGGCCATAAGCAAGCGTTATATACTCCTGATCAAACTACTGTATTTCCCTCTAGCCTTGACACAGAGAAGTATACTAATACTAGCACCAGCATCTTTGTCATATAGCAATAACACATAGCTGTGGTCTACTAGATTTCTTCCTAATAGTAAAGTGCAATTTCTCTTTCTGTGAACATCTTGCAGAGACCAGTGCTAACACTGAGGACTTTATAAATTCTTTTTAAAAATCCACAAGACTTCTGGGAGAAGGGGGAAAAGAAACACCATTGTCTTAGCTTAGAATGATAACACCCAACTGTTTATCGTGTTCTTTACTCACGCCAGCTGTCATTATGTGTAATGCATCAGCAAAGGCCAGGGAATAACCTTTCAGATGACAACTCACTGTCTCAGGCTGAAACAAGTGGGATGAAAGCAATGCTTGGTAAGGCAAAAAAGCACGATGTTGTTTCCACATGTCCCTGTCTGCGTTCAACCCGCAACAGTCCCAAACGTTCGCAATGCTCTTCCCAGTGAGTCTGAGGGACTGCTTTTCTTTTACTTCCTGACTTGCAAGGGCACTTTGTTTGGAGTGCAGGCCTGGACAGAGCAGTGCATGTCTTTGCCATACTCACTGTGGGGGACTGTTCCACTGAACCCAGCTGCGATGTCGGCTCCCAGGGTCAGAGGTGAGATGGCTCATGACCTGTGACTGCTCTGTGAGCCCCTCGTCTGCGCTGTGCTCCAGCCGACAGCTGGTTCCTGCTTCGCTTGCAATGCCAGTTCAAGCTTTTGGTTCTAATTTCAGAAACAATAGATGAAGCCTTAGATCTTGAATTGTGGGGTCTCAACTGTTGCAGCAACTGCTTGTTTTAAAGGAATGCGCACCACAAAACTGAGGAGGAAGCTTGTGAGATGGGGAACAAATGTTCTGTGATAATCTGATTGGAAGAATCCTCCACCCAGCATCAGGCAGGTACAGTGTTTTATCATGTTCATGAAATATCTTAAAAGCTCCATTTGCATAAAGTCTTTATGACAGATACAGTCCTTTTTTTTTCTTCTTTTTTTTCTTTTTTTTTCCTCTTTTTTTTTCTTTTTTTTTTTTGTATTTTTTTTTTTTTTTGTTAATGAAAAGAAAGGCTTAGAGGGAAAGATAAAAAGTTTTGTCAGACTAGTGTTGCTAAGAGAAGTTAGAAAAGCTTATGGGTGGATCATGTTTCCTCCGGGCTCATGACCAAATTTTGCTTATTTTTCTTCTGTGTTATTTTTCTTTTGCGTTAGTTGCTCATCATAAATTATATTCTCATTGTTCAACCATATTTCTTCTTCAAAAAAAAAAAGTCTCATTTTCACACCTACCAACTCAACCTGCCACAATTTAGCCTACATTCCCAGTAGAAGTGTTGATAATGCTTTTTATTTTTTGTGCTGATACCTGTAGTTTAATAATTTTTCCAATAGTTTGATATTTTATTAGTTTTCCTTCTATATGTATTGTTATCACAATTATTTTCATGAATCGTGAGTTTTACAGTTGTCCTGTAAAACAAACTAAAACATATTTCTTTCTCAGTTTTGAAGGAAAAAGTTTAACAAAAAAGAAATTGTTATTTAGGACTACTCTGATTGCGATCTTTGATCTTCCGGAAACTTAGAAATGGATATGAATTGAAACATATTATCCAAACACTTAGAAACCTGGTCAATGCAGCAGTTCCAATGTATATTACAACAAATGCCCAATTCTAGTTTGTGACTAGACTGTGGAGAGATTTAGAAAAAATTATATGAGACCGAATTCTCTGCATACCTTAGAAAAAGAAGTATGTATTTTTATTCTCTTTCAGAGAGAAAAATATGAGAAAATGTTTAGCAAGATGTATATTGAGGGGACCTTAACCTCACAGAGTCTCTGCAGAACCCTGTGGAAGGCAGTACAGTTTCCTAAGTGATCTCTTTGGAGGTCAAATTCTGGATTTAGTTATTTGCACAGGTGAAGGTGAGGCCATGAATTTAAGAGCAGAACTGGGCTTGCAGAAACATAATTTTTCTTGATGAGTCACAAGAAAGAAGTTAGCTTAACCTTTATATCATATTGTGTTTGAAGGTGTATTACTTGGAGAAGCCATCTTTTTGCATAAGTCTGAAAGGTGATTCTGAGCCAAACTAAGCATAAATGTATAAAACTGTGTTAAAGATAAAAAGGCAGTTGCACTAAAGATTTCTAGTTTGGGGTGTTTTTTTGACAGAAAGACTAAAAAGATATTATGACTACTGTAAGATTAATGAATGTCTTTGAAATTTGGTAGAAGTTGCTGCTCAGTCTGTACCAGATTCATGTTTAACTGACTGCCTTCATGCAAAGGCCCCAAATCTAACTTAATTCATTCTATGTCATGCTGCTCTGAAGCAGAAAAATGAAGACATAACATAATTCAGTCTAATAACACTCCTGTCTTCCCAAATGTACTCATTTCTGCAGTCAAATGTGTAATAAGAGACTTGGCTCAGCTCCCAGACTTGCTGAGCACCACAAGAACATGATACAAATCAGTCAATGCCATAACAAAGAAATGTATAATCATGCAGTGGATACCCTACAAACCTCCCACAAAGAACTTTTGCCTTGAGTTGACTGAATTCCCAAACAAATTAAATACAGGGCTTCAGAGGGAAAGCAGAGCCAAATATCTCTGCGCAGTGTCTCCGTCTAATCAGCAGAATGACTCTGAGACAATTTTACTTGAAGTGCTTTTTAAAATTTAAATTACTTTGTTTATATCAACAGGAAAAACTTCCATTAGAAAGTTGAAAACCATCCAGTGGTACACGCTGCCCTTCTCAGAGTGTAAAACCTTGATGAAGAGGCACAGAAACAAAGTCAAACTGCCGTGTTACTGTGCAGCTATCCCAGATAAGCTAATAAAATGGTTTTAGAAAGATACATGGTAGCCTAAGATTCATATTTCTTCATATCAGACATGAAAGGTGAGACAACATTTTTGAAAGTTGTGAAGGAACAAAAATTTCATCAATTTAAGGGGGAAGGTGTTGCTTTCACTTACCTAAAAGGTAAGTCTGAAAAAGCATTTAGGAGTCTAGTATGTGCCCTAGGCATATAAACTGAATGAGCAACATACAACTCCTAGCTCCATAATTAAACAGAAGGACCACAGACACTTACCACCAGTGAAGCCACTTAGTTATCTGGAATATTGCTCCTTGACTTACCCTAACATGTTTTTGTTTATTAGCGCCTAAGTGACACTCAGTAGTTTGTGCTTGAATTTCCCAAAGCAGGTTATCCCACGTGCAGGTTTTATGAGTGACCTAACCTCTAGGACTAGGCTGTGATCATAGCTCCTGCCTATCTACTCCTCATCCGCGGCGACTCTACCCAGCTTAAGCGAAAACATGCAACTGATAAAGTTGATTCCAATAATATTTGTGCAGTAAAAATTCAACTCATAACACTCATTCAGGAATGGCACCCTGTGGTTTAGCAATGCTCTGTATGTGCTGCATATTTCCCATGGAAACCAGAATCTGTGGTGCCACTATTTGCCAAAATGCAAATTAATTTTCTTCTAAACACGCTAACAATTCCAGGGAATGTAGTCAATTGCCTTAAGTTATTTCTGGACATTTTCAGGATACATAGTGTAACACCGAGAGTAGGACTCACACTTCCTGCACAAATGCTCTCACCACAAGGCTATTACCAAAAATGTGACACTACTAGGATCTCTCCCCATTTTTCAGAATGATAGAGTAACCAGGCTCCCACACCAAATGGAGAAGTTAAGTCAAGTATGGGTTTGAAACTGTTACCCTCATTTTTATTCAAGCATACGGTGTAGCGTTGCAGACAGTGCCAAAGTCTAGAAGAAAAGTGGCTGTAAAGATGTTTTTCTCCACCACTGCTCCTGTTTGTCCACGTAGATGTCCTTGTCTTCTATGTACTGGCTCCTGTGAATGCTGTTATCACAGACATTCTGCTGTACTCTGCACTTAAAGACTTATAAGTCTAATTCCATTTAAATTAAGACACTTCAACCATAGAGTAACTGTTAAGTGATTAAAGTAAAGATCCAGCAGTCACCACTAACTTTTGGCTTAAGATTTTTGGCTTTTGGTGGTGGAAGATTTCTTAAATCTCTGTTTCTGGGGAAATGTCAAGCGACACCCAAGCTACTCTGTTTGGGGCCCATCAGCTGTTCTGAGGTGGGTCTAGAGAAACACATATAAACCTACCTAAATACCCTGAACCTCTGACCCTAAACACAGATATGAAAGTCTATGGAGAAGAGATGAGCAGTAGACAAGTCCAGCTAATACTGCTTTTTGTCTGTCAGGAAATACTGAAAGAATGGACTTTTACATCTGTAAGAGTTGTTATTTATGATTCATCTTAAAACGAGAAGATAATGTCAGGAAAATGAAAAGTTAAAAGAAATCAGTAACGTTTTTTAACCAAGAAAATAGGGGGACTGGTCACATATTCAGCAGCTCAAGGCAAATATGAATATCTTATTTACGCATCAAAGAATATGTAAAATTTATGTACGGACATTAAATACTCCATTTAAAAGAACACCTCATAATATATTCCTTTTCAGGTATCACTGTTGAGAGTCTAAACATTCCTTTCTGTGGGGCTACTATGCTTAATTCTTTAAACATATTTTAGACCAACTATGATGCTGCTACAAATGTGAACACAGCCATGGGTGGTAAATAGTAGAAGTTTTTTCAATTTATTTGAAATATTTGACACTTTTTGTTAGCCTTGGGCTTCAACCCCCCCATAAGTGAGTGAAATAGATGATCTTAAGGTTACTGACTCATATTTCCTATGCTCATGGTAATAAAGCAGAGTAAGAAAAAATATGGAGAAATTAAGAAGTAGCTTGGGACCAATTATAAGTTGGGGTGCCTTCAAGAAAAACAATGATGTTAAAAAAAAAGAGGTTGTTTTATTTTGGAATCTGACTACAGGATGGTATTGAATGAAGCCTTTCTTCTGAAGCTTAGCAACCAATAGGAAGGGAGTAGCTGGAATATTTTTAAATAAATACTTTTAAACCAATACAGACTCTTTCATCCTTGGGAAAAAGAAAAGTGCCTGCGTGAGTGGGTAAAGCACAGGAAATTGAATTGTTATGGGGATTATTAATCCTGCATTATGAGCCTTCTTTCTCTACAGAAATACAGAACCCAATTCAAACCATAAGACACCATTCATTGTAGGCATTTGCCAAACATCTCGGAAGGGAATGCAGCACAGTCACATCCGTGTTAAAGTGAGCACTGCTGTTCCACTTCTGCTGCCATCAACAGTTATCTTCCAACGTGGACTCCACATCAAAGCTAATGAAGTGGTGTGCCTGATTTACTGTGCTCTGGTAGAGCAATGCTCCGTTTGACCACCTATACTGGCAACCCTGCAATAAAGCCAGAGGATGGCAGGAGGGAATTAGCGGGAAGACTGGATACAGTATCCTTCCAAATGCTCCTTTTCTAGGGATGCTCCTGAACACCCCTTATAAACTGTTGCTTAATTTCACTGGTGTTGAAGAAAAACAAATCCATACGTACTCATAAGTAACTTTTCATTCTAAAATCTTCCCTGCATAGGTGGATTGACTCGACTTTTATTCTGTTTTCCTTTCTTATTTTTTTTAGCACTTGCTAAATCTCTTATTCATAATAAAATCAGAGAAATGTTGGCTGGAAGAAACAGTGGAGGTCATGCAGTCCACTATCTCATTTGGAGCAGGACTTTTGCCAATACTAGATCAAATCAGGAATTGTTTTGTATGGTGAAGTGTTGAAAACCTCCAAGCATGGACATTCCACCTGTTGCAGTACTGTAATGCTATCCCAGTGGAGACGTTTTTCTAAAGTTCAGTCTGAACCTCTGAAACCTTAACTTGTGGCTGACATCTTCGTTTCATAACCCATCACATCAGAGAGTTCAATCCCATTGTTTCTGTAATTTCTTCAGAAAAGAAAGCATTTTAACTTCATTTTGGATATCAGAACGAACAGATGATTTATTCTTTCTGGAACAGCAGATGAAAAATGTCCCTCTGATTTCACGATCTTACTTGTGGGTCATTGTGACATTTTGCCATATGGCCATCTTCTTTAATAGGGGTTCCTTCACCTATGTTGTGAGCCTAGTAGCAAGAAAGACGACTTGAAGCGAAATATTCTGCCATATGATCCCAGGAACAAGGATTTGAAACCAAAAAGTTGTGGTGGATTTTTACTTGCTATTGCATGTGTATATGCAAAACACATTTTCAGACTGCTCTCAGTGATGCAACCAGATCTGATTTTACACACCTGACTGAAGAAGTAAGATATTGTGACATACTAGGCTATCAGTAGTGCATGACAATACAGTATTTCCAGTTTAGAACAGTTTCCTGTCTGATGCATTTTTTGATTATTCCCCTCTGGGCAATTGTTGTGGTTCAACCCCAGTGAGCAACTCTGCCCCACACAACCATTCACCTATTCCCCTAATGGGATGGGGGAGAGATTTGAAAGGGAAACAATGATAAAACTTGTGGGTTGAGATAAAAACTGTTTAATAAGTAAAGCAAAAGCTGTGCATGCACAGCTTCTCATGGGCAGGCAGGTGTTCAGCCATCCCCAGGAAAGCAGGGCTCCATCACATGTGTAACAAGGACTTGGGAAGACAAACGCCCCCCTTTCCTTCTTCTTCCCCCAGATTTGTATGCTGAGAATGGTACCATATGGTATGGAATGTCCCTTTGGTCAGCTGGGGTCAGTTGTCCCAGCTCTGTCCCTCCTTAACTTCTTATGCACCCCCAGACCCCTCACTGCTGGGGTGGGGTGAGAAGCAGAAAGGGCCTTGACTCTCTCTGTGAGTACTTGCTCAGCAATAACTAAAACATCCCTGTGTTATCAACACTGTTTTCAGCACAAATCCAAAACACAGCTCCATACCTGCTACTATGAAGAAAATTAGTATTATTCAGCCAAAACCAGCACAGCAACGGAACAGAATCATATCAGTTTCCATCCCACCAAGCATAAACACACTGACTTTCAACTCAAACTGCAGAGTATGTAATTCTTCCTAACACTTTTTGGAAAGGGGTGCTGTTGTAACACTGGGTGATGAGAGAATCCCAGCTTGAGGTGAAAGGTTCTGCGTTTTGGACATTGTTCCAGCTGTATATATGTTGTTTATGTGCGCACATTTTCAAATTAATAATCTTTGAGAAGGCATATTAAGGGCTGCAAGACATTATTCCAGTAGAGCCCATACACTGGATAGCAGCAAAGTGTACTCCAGGGAACTGTCATCTCCTCTTTACAAACCTCTTACGGTCCATCTGGTAACACTGGCTCCTCTAAGATGTAAGGGAACAACTGACTCACTGAAAGGTCTCTCCAACAAACCCATAGCTGCACACACTGCATACAACAGACGTCCTTCTGGGGTTAGCTGTAAACTCTGGATCATATGGGCTGTGATATTTGAATTTCATTTATTCTGCTGCTCCCTCACCCAGTATCTCATGTGTCTTCACCGAACAATGTCAGATATCCCTCTTCTCCCCTGAAATTATGATCCTGCAAAGAAAGAATTCATTCCCAACAGGCTTTTTATGATGATCATGAAGGTACAGGACAAAAAGACTTTTCCTGTTTCAACTTTAAAAGACTTTTCCCAGTTTTAGTGGGGGAGAATTCAGTAACCGTCAGGAGAAGCAGACAGAATGCTTAGTGCCAAAGTGTCTGTGTTCTCAAGGTCTTAACACTCCTGAAGAGAGATGTGGAATAAGTCTTCTGGAGATGTCAGCAAGACCACAAATAGCTTGAGAAGAATTAAGTAAAATTTAAAAATAATAGACTACAGGTGGCCTGTGGGAAGACCCCCAGTACACAAGCAGTATGTCTTTGGCTTATACCAAGAAGACTTGCAGCTGTGTTTTCAATATAAGCTGAAGTCTGGGATGTAACAACATTTAATTAGATGGCATATAAAATGGAATGATAGCATTTATAGTATATAGTTGTATGATTAATTCAGCAAACCTAACTGCCTTAGAAATTTTTTTCCCCACTGCACTGTTAATGCTTCGTGAGTAACATATATCTAAACTTAAAATACAATATCTGTATTATAGGAAAAGGATGATCTTAAATAGAGTCAGGGCCAGATACTAAAATCAAGTAAAATCACAGATAATTTCAATCTCTGATTCCTAATTCTCAAATGTTATGCAGACTTGAAACAACATTACAAAGGCTGAACATAATCAGTATATTTAGTACAAGCTGTCATATTCAATTTCTGTCTTCAGGAACAACTAACACAAACAAGGATTTCAAGTTTGGCAGCTGTGTGCCCTGTATTCATCCCCGCAGGCCCCAGAAGGATAATCCTTAAACTGTCTCGTGCAGCCTCTATTTTTTTTTTTTTTTTTTTTTCCTGAAGGACTATCCAATTACTTAGTGCTGTGCTGGGAGTACCTGAGGAAATAGTAAAAGGAAATACAACTGAGAGCCACTGTGGTTTGACTCCTCTCCAGATACTTTGAAAATATTTTGGCAAAAACAAGATTTTAAGTAAAACTGTTTCCTTTGGTAACATACCCAGGACTGCAGGTTTTACATTTTTGTACTTAGTGTGCAGGGCCAAAAAAAAACCAAACCCAACTGCTTGTGTGAGAAGGTTGTACACGTGGTAGTAATATTGGTGGGGAAGAAAGAGAGAGCAAAGCAAGGGTGAAGGGCGTGGGGAATTTGAACAGGATGCAAAAAGAAGACAAGGAGAAACCAAGTACCTGTCTTCTACTGCAGAAACAAACTACACAGTGCTGCAAGAAGGACAATCTCTTCGAGTACTTTAGACTATTAAATAGTGACAATAGCAGTGTGATGGTTTGCTCATCAAAGGACAACTGCGATGAAAGAGAAGGAAACCATGATTTCCTTTAGCCTGTTTTGTCATCAAGCAGTGTCAATGAGGGAGGTCTTAAACTGACAATGATAAGCTGGATTTATTAGAGGAGACTCCTTAGAGTACCTATTACTTTTCCTCTTTGAAGTTTTTGTTGAGATTTCTAAATACATTGTCCATACTGAGTTTTCTAAAGCCAACCATATCCTGGGCTGATCCGAAGCAGGGTGGGCAGCAGGTCAAGGGAGGGGATTCTGCCCCTCTGCTCTGTTCTGGTGAGACCCCACCTGCAGCACTGCATCCAGCTCTGGGGTCCTCAGCACAGCGAGGACATTGACTTGTTGGAGTAGAGTCCAGATGAGGCCATCAGTGGGATGGAGCACTTCTCATATGTGGAAAGGTTGGGAGAATGGGGATTATTCAGCCTGGAGAAGAGGCAGCTTTGGGGTGACATAATTGTGGCCTTCCAGTACCTGAAAGAAACCTACAAGAAAAATGGAAGGAGACTTTTTACAAGTGCATGTAGCTAGAGAACAAGGAGAAATGGCTTCAAACTGGAAGAAAGCAGGTTTTGACTTGATATTAGGAAGAAATTCTTTACTGTGAGACTGGTGAGACAAACCTGGCACAGGTTGCCCAGAGAAGCTGTGGATGCCCCATCCCTGGAGGTGTTCGAGGCTGGGCAGGATGGGGCTTTGAGCAACCTGGTCTGTTGACCAACCTGGTCAACCTGGTCTGTGGAAAGTGTCCCTGTTCACAGCAGGGCAGTAGAACTGGATGATCTTTAAGGTCACTTCCAACCCAGGCCATTCTATGATTCTATAATTAGGAGGCCTGTGAATATTCAAATAAATGAAATTAAAAAATAATACCATTACCCTTCAGGACTGGTTATTTTCTTTAGAAGTTCTCTGTGTTTGTTTGTCTCCCACTGATTACGACATGCACAAGCTCTAAGTCTCACTCTTACATTTGTTTCATTGCTGTCCTACTCTGTACACTTCACTTACAAGTAACATAAAAACTGACAATCAAGAGAACAGTCATTATTCACCATGAGTAAATTAGCCAGATAAGCATAATTTAAACTCCTTGCTAAGGCATTCAGACACATATATATTTATGTGTTTCTCTCAGTTATATATGCATGTGTTTTTCTCAGTTGTTGTTCGACTTTTGAGAGTTGGGTTTTTTTAAGGCTGAATTCCTCTTTTTCTTCTGGAAGTACTCAGCTTGTCACAGTGGGTCAAACTCCTTATGCTTTGGGTGGAAATACGGTAGGTTAATATCTGTTCACATCACAGCTTTTCCTCAGATGAATAATTTTGTTGTCCTGAAGCCACTTGTTACTGGGAAAGACTCAAGGAGGCCATTCCTTAAAAACAACTGTATGATGGAAGTCAACTTCAGCAAGATTACACAGGTGCTTAGTTACAGCTTTGCCAAGTGGAGTGGTGTGGAAGTATTGTACTGGGAGAAGTTACCAAGCATATGAGGTGTGAAATTCGAAGTTGTTAGAAGACAAGGCTGCAAATCCAGAAATAAAAAAGAAGAGAGGTGGGTAATGAGTGCATGGAGATGAGGAGGGTTGGATAGAATAGAGCAGCTTTAGGAAATAAGTCTCTGGAAAGGTTGTGTTAAGCAAGAGGCAGGAGGAGCACACTGATACAAGACTTTAAAGGATAGTGATGGAGCTGAGTCCCAGTGTTTAAAAAGAGAGGCAAATGGACCTGTTCCTTTAATGAACATGCTTGAACTCATAGACATGATTTCCATTTGAATAAAGAGTCTGGATTGATTCTTACTGAGCTGAACCAGTCAGACCTAATATGAAATGAAATCTGAGGTGCTTTTCAGGGGCAAGAAAAATGAAACAATGTGCAATGTCCAGTAATTGGCAATTTACCTCTTTCCTGTACCACACTAAATCATTTTTCTCAGGTGCTGAGCTTCATTGTTCTTTGTACCTTGTTGAATTCCTTAGTTATTACATATTGAAATCTAGTATGTTTAACAATGTCTGTGTAGTCTACTCCTAACAGTTCCTTAATATGCCCTGTTTGTAAACAAATCTTTCTGCTATTTGACCCTCTTCAACTTAAGTGCTTTTTTTCCTTTTTTTTTTTCTTTTTTTTTTTTTTTTACATCTTTTTCACCTGGGAAACCTGAGCATGCTGTTAGGCACAAACTGTGTTGGAGGGGATATTAACCTCACATAAGTGACAGTGCACTCACATCTACTGGAACTATGCCAGTTAAGAGTCCGAACTTTTCCGCTGGTAATCAATGGAAGGAAGAAGTTTTTCAATATAGTTATACTTCGAAGGCTACCTCAAGTGGAACTGTATGAATACCTTCCTTACGTGTTTAAAATTGAAATCCTCTTCAACATTGCTGTCTTTCAGGATAAGGTTACAAAACTTTTAGCAACTTGTAGCCGCTGTTCTGTTTTCTGTTTCCGATACAGTTAGAGGTGGACTGAGACAAGCTGATTTTGTTAACAAGTGCCTGGAAGAAAATAATGTACAACTTTGGTACCGCAGTTCAGGAAGTAGCCCTGGTTCAAACAGAGAAGAGTTAATGCGTGAGAAAACACTGTGTTTTCAAAAATCTGGTACATGTGGGTCAGTTGTTCCACAAACGACGAGTGTGTTCCATCAAAGTGTTATGCCAGGAAGCTTTCATTTCTACACCTAATTCTTTCATGATCTGAAGCCAATTTTTAAAATGTTCATGTACTGTCTTCAAAAACAAAGCTTCAGTGGAGAAATTTCCTGGGTTATTTCTGTAGTGGTCTGTTCTAGTGGTTTGCAGCATGCCGTGGAGAACTGAGGGAATTCTTCCTGGAATTCCTTGAAGATCTGCATAACTATTCTGAAATTAAATGGGACTTGTAGCTCTTATTATTGTAGTTTAGATTAACTACCTTCTGGAGTTGTCCCAGAGGTAATTACAGGTATCACTTAGAGCAATAGTTGGTGTGTCCATTCAGATTTTGGTTGTGGTAGAGACTGGACTCCTTCTCCACAATGTCACTAAGCTTTGAAAGTGGGGGTCATGTACTCACTAATGATAGATCACAGTGATCAGAGCACACAGTATATTATTCTCAGCTCACTACTATGGAGAACATCCATTAGAACTGCATTCTTCTTCAAGCTACAGCTAATTTATTGTCATGACTATTTTTTTCTGTCCTGAATTCTTATTTTTTTTCCTGTCCTCTTATTTTCTTTCCCTTACCGTTTTGGACCAAAAAGATAAGGTGTTAGACCCATAATTCACCTCTGTATATGCATACTTACATGTATGAAGCTCTAGGTTTACCTTCCATATTTTGGCAAATGATCCCAGTTGCTGTAAACTTTTCAGCCATGGACAATTTCAACATCCTGTCTGTGGAATGTCTTCATCATCAGGCAATACCCCAAGCCAGTGGCCTTCAACTCCTGCAGTCTGGCAGGTATCCTACTTCATGAAAGAGCTGAACTCACATTCACCCTCAGACATCTTTCTAACCCCCCAGAATGAGGGAATAGAGCAATGCATTTGATCCTGTACTACTCCCTTTTTCTGCTTATTTTTCTACTTATTTTCACTGCTAACTCCCCTTGTACATCTGTTCATCATCTAAAGACTTCCCTGCCTCCTGTCTCCCTGTGGAGGGAGGGCTGTCTTAGTTGCTGTCCTGTGAGGAATGACAGAAAAAGAAATGAAACAACTCAGACAAAGTCATGATCCCATCCCTTTGCAGCCCTCCTGTTATACACATGCATCTCTGACAGTGATGGGTGACTGTCAGTCACACCTTTTTGAAGTGCAGCCAAGACTGTGTTGATATCCCTGTTCTTCAACAGCACTGCGAGCAGTCACAAGGTAACTCTTTGGGTGCTACAGGCTCGGGGAAGAGTGGCTGGAAAGCTGCCCAGTGGAAAAGGACCTGGAGGTGCTGGTCAGCAGCGACTGACCGTGAGCCAGAGTGTGCCCAGATGCCTAAGAAGGCCAAAGGCATCCTGGCCTGTATCAGCAAAAGCGTGGCCAGCAGGACCAGGGCAGTGACTGTCCCCCTGTAGTGAGCACTGGTGAGGCCACACCTCAAATCCTGTGTCCAGCTTTGGGCCCCTCATTGCAAGGAAGACTTGAGGTGCTGGAGTGTGTCCGGAGAAGGGCAATGGAGCTGGTGAAGGGTCTGGAGAGTAAGTCCTCTGAGGTGATAGGAGATGGGAGTGTTCAGAAAAGGAGGCTGAGGAGGGACCTTATCACTCTCTACAACCACCAGAAAGGCAATTGTAGCCAGGTGGGGGTTGGCCTCTTCTCCCAAGTAACAAGCAATAAGATGAGAGGAAATAGACTCAAGGTGTAACACGGAAGGTTTAGACTGGATATTAGGAAAAATTTCTTCACTGAAAGGGTGGTTAGGCATTAGAACAGGCTGTGCAGGAAAGGGATGGAATCACCATTCCTGGAGGTGTTCAAAAACACGCAGATGTGGCACTTAGGACCACAGTTTGGTGGTGAACACAGCAGTGCCAGGTTAACAGTTGAACTTGATGATCTTGAAGGTCTGTTCCAATGTAAATGATTCTATGATTCCATCTCTGGGGGCCTCAGCACAAGAAATATGTTGATCTGTTAGAAGTGGGTCAAGGGGAGGTCCACAAAGATGATCTGAGGTAGTGAGGCACTGGCAAAGGTTGCCCAGAGAAGCTGTGGATGCCCCATCCCTGGAAGTGTTCAAGGCCAGGTTGGATGGGGCTTTTAGCAACCTGACCTAGTGGGTTTCATCTCTGCCTGTGGTGGTGGGGTTGGAACTGGAAGCATTTGGATGATGCTCTCAGGTGCATGGTGTGACTCTTGGAGATGGTCCTGTGCAGGGCTAAGGTTTGGACTTGATAGTCCTTGTGGGTCCCTTCCAACTCCACATATTCTGTGATTCTATGATCTTTAAGGTCTCTTTCAACCCAAACCATTCTGTAGTTCTATGATTCTGTTGCTTATATATGCAGAAAAATTTGAAAAAGCATGTGCATTCTACCTGAAGGTAAAAGGAGGTATCTGGTATGCTTAGGGTTCTTGAGGGTGTTTAGTGCATATGCATCATTGCTTCCTAAGCTCATGCTGTTCTGCTTTGTTGTCCTATAACTCTTTGATTAGGTTGTGGACAGTGAGGAAACTGGTTGCCCTGGGGTGGCATTCTAGTAGCAGGCACCCTACCAGGGGCTAATTACTTTAATCAGCGCTAGGAAAAATTCTCAGTTACGTGCATTTGGCAGGTTGTCATACGTGTGTGAACTGCAAGTCTCAAAAAATTCCTGCTATCGATTAGCAGCAGCTTTTATCCCAGCCAATTATGGGTAATTGACATTTAGAGGGAAAGATACTTGCATTCTGGTGGTACTTCTGCCTTTCTTTTTTGATTTGAATGTGAAAGTGCATTGAAATAATGTGAAATTCAGAGCCACTTTTATTGTAGGGCTTTTCTTCTTCTGTGTCAGCTCTGTTTTTCCTTATATTGATAGTTGTGATGTACTTCTAATGAACGAGCATTTAATCTATTACATTAGTTTGTAAGCAACATGTAGACATTCAAGATGAGGATGCACTAACTAATGTTGATTAAATTGCTGGCAGTTTGACTATTTTAAAAAAAAAGTCTTGTTTTGCATTTCGAAATATTGTAGACAGGCCAGATTCTTTGAATTTCTTTCAAAATCACGTGGATACAGACACAGATTAGCAGGTGCAGTGAAGAATGTTAGGCATCCTTTTGCAGCACAGTGTTCAAATTGGGAATTTTTTTTTTTATCAGAGGAAAGACAGAGGGAGAAGCTGACACAGAGACATCTGCCGGTAAAGCAGGAGAGCAGTATTTAGTACCGGCACTCATCTGGGCTTCTGAGCTGAGCCCTTACCATCCTGATTAATGTATTTGATTTGACCCGTCGTCCTATTACATTCCTATGCAACAATCATAGGTCTTAAATCAATAAAAATTCATATGAAAACTGAAACAGTCTTGAATCCAACACTGAATAACTCTTATTTCTTTTTTTATTATTTTTATGTTTTTATTGGTTTTATTACTCCCTTTCAAAATAATGAAAGAAACCCAGATTTTGTTGCAAGTGTTTAATGTAGGAATATGTGAGTAATTTCAAAATAAAAATGAGAACACTGCTAAAGTCAAGGAATTATTTTCACAGTCATCCATATCAACCCAGTTCTAATAATAACAAGAAACAAGGTGCAATCTCTTGCAGTCTTTAGAGCACAGATACAAACCAGTTAGTGGTGCAAGCACCTTCACCTTGGTAGATAACACTTAACTGCTAGGGCCAGTTTTATGAAAAAAAATTATGCCATTCTTGAAAAGGAATGTTACTTTTCATGAATCTTAATGAGCAGCAGAAAATGGAGGCTGGTAAATGAGTTAATGGGCTTCATGGCTATGACACAGTAATGCTGTTCTGGCCTTAAAGTTATTGGCTCTGACTCAGGCTGAAAAGGAAGTTCTTCAGACTAGGTGCAGATTTATTTTAAGGGGTGGTACCTTGGTTAATCTGAGTCATGTTCAGTCTGTGGCTGGGTAGAGTCCCTCTTGTTATGAAGAAAAAAATCTGATTTTTCTATTTATGAAATAGTATTAATTTGGATTTCCCATCTTTACAGCAGAGGAAAAAAAAAATTAAGCTAGGACACTCTGCCTGGGACCCTCAGTATGTCTTCACTGTCACCAACAATTGATGAAAAATACTTCTGCTCCCACCACCACTCTCTGCCCTGTCTTACTTACTTTTCACCTTACTTATGAAAGTCCTTTATGCCCATGTAACATCACCCACAATCCACATCTCCACTTCCTATACAAGGGAGAACTCTTGCTCACTGTGAAATCCTAGAAATACCTAAAAGCCTGCAGTGCTCTTTAGATTCAGAAAAAGTCAAGGTCTCTGAGGAAACATTTTTAAAAGGATAGTGATTATTGTGCCATATGAACACTACAAAAAAGTCTACACCCCCACCCCTATTTTTTGGAGGAGTTGTATTAACTCCCAAGGATAAATTCTGGTGCCAAAATTTGAAAGAAAATGTTTTAACTCTTTTTGTTTTCCAAACTCAATATAAAAATAGCTGTATTTTCTCTCTCGGATATGTTATCACTTTGAACCATAATTTACTTATTATATTTTGATTCTCTCATCTTTATTTATTATTTTCTAATGTTATTTTTCAAGAAACAGTAACTCACAGCATCAACTTCATGAGCAATTTTGTATTACATTGAGAGATGGCTAGTTCTTTCGTCTAAAAACTTCTAAGTAGGGATAAATTATTTAAGAATTACCATGCTATCATGTCTGGGACAGAAAGGAGCAGTGAATTAGGAAGAATTTCTTCACAGAAGGGGTAATTAGACATTGGAATGGGCTGCCCAGGGAGGTGGTGGAGTCACCATCCCTGGAGGTGTTTAAGGAAAGACTGGATGTGGCACTCAGGGCTGTGATCTGGTTGCCATGGTGGTGCTCTGTCAGAGGCTTGGCTCAGTGATCTCAGAGGTTTTTTCTGTGAATGCTTGTGATGGGAATCCAGTAATGGTCTGTATAGACTGATCTTCCCTACAGCTGCTCTGTGCTCTTAGAAGTTAGTGGCTGAGGACTTGTTGAGTTGAAGACTGTATCAGTGAAGTTACCTGCTATTAATTTATCTGATATATATTTTCGCACCTTAAATGACACAGCATTCTGACCATCACAGAAAAGGAGGGAAATTCTTGTTCCTTCACCTTCTCAGGGAGTGAGTTGAGACTGAGTAGCCTGTAATTCTCCAGGTTCTCCATATTGTCCTTCTGGAAGACCAGAGGTTTTTTTCTATGTCTCAGGAGCTCCCCAGATCACCATGACTTCTCAAAAACTGTTGAGAGTGACCTTACAATGATATTGACCAGCTGAGAAACTCAGTAAGGTTAGAAAGGACTTCACCTGCCAGTGGTCTGCAGATAAGAAGCTGATGAAGAAGTTCTGACAGCAGCATTTTGGAAGGTTGGAAGGCCTGTGTAATTATGGATATAGTTCAAAAACATGGTTGATACCAGTCCTTTGGAAAGTCCCCAGGGAAACATGGTCCAACTACTGTAAATGTTGCCTCTATCTCCCTTCTTCTAGCTTACCTCATTTTTTTTACAACAAATGACAGAGAAATTCTGTGAACTAAATTGGAAGGTTTTTGGTGTGTCAAGGTAATACTGGAAATCAGGATTCTCAGCCACAGTCAGCCAATGATTTCATTCCTTCCTGGAGTCTTTACAGAAGTTACTGCACTTTATCTCCCATACAACACCCAGTCAAGTGAGCACTTCTAATAGAACTGAATCTGGTTTATTTTGTAATGGTATTACCAGGAGTGTTTACAGAGTTTCATTGAAACACGAAAGTTACAGGAGAATTACACCTCAGGGCAGCGCTGGTCTTCCACAAGGGTGAATCATGTGACTGCACTGAGCAGCTCCTGAGCCCCCATTCTCTCAGGATGTAATTTAAGAAATGTTGTTTCACAAGCTTTTGCACAATATTGTTAAATATATAGTGATGGGAAACACTGTGCTTCCTTTACTACCACCAAGAAAGAAAAATGCCAGAAAAAGGAGGGAGAAGCTGCAGAAATCAGAGCCTGGGGCTTTTTCTGTGGAGGTGGAAAAGTTCTCCTACTTGACAGCATTATTCCATTGAGTGGTTTTGTTGCCCTGTCACAAATAACAGCTGCACTGTAGGGAACTTCTCTGAAGGAATCTATGATCTCTGAGCAAAATTTGCCCTTTCCATTCTGATTTGTGGCTCCGTGTAAACCATAGCCTTACTGAACAATCACATGATCTTAATACTTTGACCTTTTTCTTTTTTCCCTCCTTCAACAGATGCTGACTGTTTTGTGTTTTCATAACAATCTTAACACTTCTGATGTGAGTCTTGCTCTCTTCTTCCAGTCTTGCTCACAGATGTGCATGAGAGTAAAGAAAGAATTTTTCCTAAGAAAACAAGCTCATTTTAATGTTAAATCTCTACTTACATAGACATGTTCTGCAGCAAGACTTAATAACAGATATATTTTTTAAAGCTATTGGAAGCTGGTCTTTATTTTTTATGGCTTCCAGCTTAATTGCAAAAATAGAATTAAGGGATTTTTAAAGCATGAATTTAACAAAACATAAATTCAGATGAAAGAGAATTGTCTCTCAAGATTTCTTAGTTCACAAACCAACCTGATTCAGTCCAAGGCTATATACTGAAATGGAAATACTATGGCCTTATTTTCTTCTTGGTAGTTTCCCTCTCCCTCTTTTTGTCTTTCTTCTCTTCCATGTGGGAGGAAGACAAAAATCAGGAGTCTATTGCATGGCAGCAGAGCAATCCAGGACTGGACATCTAGCTCTTTCTGACCTGAAGTCTCTCCATTAGTCAGAGGATGCTGGGCATGCTTTTGATTACTTACAGGAGAAGCAGTCCAGCAGCTGTGAAAGACCCTGCATCCCTGAAAAGAAGCTCGAACATTAGGACCGGTTCTCCCAGTTTCTCTGTTCTCTTGCATTTAAAGGGCTACTGTGTTTTTTCAACACAGTCTGTGCAGTTGACTTATGTTTACAGCATTGGTTCCAATACTGTTATCATTTTAATTGTCAGTTAATTTTTCTGGGTACATATACAAAATGGGACAAGATTGATTTATTCATGTTAATCTAATAGTGACCATGACCCATTTTATTTGCAGCGTGGTTAACTGCGGCATTCATGGCAGGTCCTCTGAATATTTTTGATGAGGTCTTTAAGTATGTGCAATGCTGAAAACACATTCCCATTCAGAAGGTCTCATATAAGACGTTAAGCCCAACAGGGCAAATAACTTCTAGAAAAATTCCATAAACATTAAGCATATTTATGCCATAACATTAAGCTTGGTCAATTTGAACCCTACTGTAATGTGGTATAAGAGGCATCTTGTTTGCTTTTATTTACCTTCTCACTAGTAAATGTATTTTGGTTAACCACAATGGCAAACTTAGGCAAGACATTAGTGTCAACAGATCCTTATTTTCAACAAAGTAACATTCTTAGTTTCTAGGGAGGCAGACTGGATTCTGAGTAATAAGGTTTTTATAAGTCTTGTTGTAAATCTGAAACCATAAACATGTCTACTTTTCTATTAAACCTGCTGCTGAGTTTGAGTCACAATAAGTTCTCTTTTAAATCTGATGGTAGCAAGCATGTTGGTTCTCCAGTTTTGATTGCTGTTGATTTAACAGTTGCCAGCACCTCCTGCCAAGCTGTTGACCTAAGTCATGGTCCCTGGTGATGTCATTAACAGTGCCTAGAATTTAGTAATTGATTGTACCTGCTGGTAGGCAGTAAAAGGTTTTATACATCCCTTGTTTTGTTGCAGGCATGTTTGGGAACAGTAGTAAGAAACTGGGTCTTTCCACACCTGAATTCTAACCAGACATTTTTTGATAATAGAGATTCGACAGAGATTTGTGCCTGGTGAAGTTTTAGTTGGGACATTTGTCTGTTTTTTCGTAATACACAGTTTCAAATGCAACTCGAACACTGCTAACAATGAACATGGTTTCTGGAATGCTTCTTGCATTCTTCAGACACTGCATGGTATTTCCCTCCTACTGAGGACAACAGAGTTATTGCCATGAGGAGAGCCTGTTGACCAGCAAAATCAACAGGCCTTTGCTGTATTCTTTTCCTTTTGTATATATTAGGAGTTTTCTGCTGAATTATTCTTTGAGAATGTTTCAAATAGCCATGTCTCATTTACTGTGTTGTTCAGAACGATACAAGATTACACCCTTTACTGCTGCGCGTGTGCCTGTCAGGTTCATGTGCTTCTGCAGGCTACAGGAACCTGCTCAGCTGAAGCAGTGTTTAGGGTCAAGGTCTCATACTGAAATGGAAGTCATATATGCACTTTCATATTCAAAGTTTACTGTAACAATTAAATTAGGAACAGGAAGGAAGCTTAATGACGCTTACCATCCTATATTATTTCCATCTTCGTCTCAACGTCAGTGATTAGGACAAAAATTCATGCATTTAATTAAAGGCACCACTATGTGACACAGCAAACAGAATTTTGTTGTTTCAACACATGTAAGTGAAGACTGGAACTGATCCAAGTTCCTTAATCTCTGTGGACAGCTGCAACTGCAAAACCAAAAATTAGTGTGTCCCAAAGAGGCCTCAAATTTTCTTGAGTATTTTTCTAAAACTAAATCAAGGAGTAACACATTCCATTTAAACCATGGCTAAGTGCCTCTATGGTGCTTGGAAAATATGCCTACACTCCCAAACTCCTGGATACTTTTCTAGTTTCTCTGTAATCTGTTTGCATCCTATTTCTCATGCATCAGGTTTCACAGTTTCCCTAAACAGTCTGAATATGGGTATCTGGCAATTTTAAGGTCTCACATTCACACAAGACATCTTCCTAAAAACACTTGATGAAAACAGTAGAAAATAGACTTCGAAAATAGACTTGGAAACAAGCAGGACAAAGCATTAAGAGAAGCACCCTGACTGAATGTATTATCTTCTTAAATTTTAAACTACACTCTTTAATAATATGAAGACACGAAAGGTTTAATAAATTTATATTGTACATTCATATGGGTGTTCATATGCATATGCAAAAATGTATATTATAGCTGTATCTCACCTCCTGTTATTTAAAATGTTCCTGAATATTGGTGTAAACTTGAACTTTTAGTGGAGATCTATTGCAAAGGGTTTCTGCAGCTCAGTTCCCTAGGTTTCACCAAGGGAATCGTCCCACCAACGGGCAGGAAAGGAGCTTTCTTTGGACAAATTCTTTGTGAAATTTGTCTGCTTCTGGCCCTTTTGCAGGAATCGCAAGAAGTGCAGCTTTTGGAAGGTCTTGGAGAGGTCTCCTGTTTGAAGGACATTTGAGTTTCAGGCATTTGACCTGAAGTTTATAGCAGGACTCTGTGCTGTCACACCAGTCTCACAACCTTATCTTCTAGATGATGAACCTGAGAGCTTTTGCTAAGCCAAAATCCTCTGGGACCAAACAGAGCTTTTCTACCAGCAACTTCTTCAAAGCTGTTCCAGAATATGACATTTATGTGTTAATGATCTCTATCAGTCATGTCTCAGCTCATTCTGCAGAACCAATAATTTCAGAAAACTTTTCCTGATGGTCCTTCCTGCCTATTTGTAAGTGAAGGAGAGAGAAGGAGTGCTCATCTACCCCAGCACCAGCACACCCGATTGCAAGAACTCTGCTTTCACATACAGAGAGGCAGCACCCCAAAGATAGAAGGCAAAACACACAGATACTAAAATGCATAAGTAAAGAATCATTAAAATTACATAAAGACAGGATAAAGAAGTTTGAAACTATTGCCTTTTCTCCCTCTTTAGAGATCTTTTTGCTTTTCTTCTCCATCACAGGCTTTAAAACGCAAAGGTGCAGAGCGCTTTTCCTTCAAGGGTAAGTGCATTCATGAGCCTTAGGGCTCACAAGGTGACAACGTGTTGCAACTGTGATGGCTGGACCACAAGACGTGGGACTGGGGTAAAACAGCGTGTGGGAAGGAAAAGAGAAGAAATGCATGAAGAGAGGCTGGATGGTAAAAAGAATTGTAATAGCCTTAGGAAATAAGTCTAACAGGAAGAAAGAGACCTGCTGAAGCATGGGTCTGATTGAAGACAATAGGGCAGAAAGCACAGCAAAATCAAAAGAGACAAATTATCTCACAAAATTCTGACTGAATAGAAAGCACTCTTAAATTAACTTGTCAAACATAATAAAAATTGAATGGGTATTTGGGCTGATATTTCACCGAAGGTAGCAAAGTGCCAGGAGCAATTCTGACTCGTGTTTGTGAGTCAATTCTTCATCAGATAGATGCTAGAACAAGAACTATTTGACGTGAAAATATATTTTTGCACTGATCTAAATAAACTGAAAACATTTTCATTTGTTTTTCATGAGCAACACAGATGTTGTTTGGCAACTTCCATATAAAGTACCATAGATAAAAACCGTAACAGCACAGCAGAAATGGATGAAGCCTATTTTTTTTAGCAGAACCAAAGATCTCCAAAGTTTTATGCACTGTTTGCCAGGGAATGAGGGGAGATTAAATGAGTATGGGGTCTCTGTGTAGTTTCATCCATCTTACATGAAAACGTAAGAAAAGCCTCTGGAGGTTTCTTTCTCGTGCTGCAAAATCCAGTAGGCAGCGTAGTGCATTCTTTTAAGCTCACTGGACACTTTAAATTTATTCAGTTGTACGGCACATGTACTTTCTGCAGATGTAAATCAGTAACAGAATGGTTAAAATCAGAGTTTACAATGAATGTGCAGCCCACACATAAGTTGCAGGACAGAAACTTCCAGTTTTTGATAGCTAAATGCCGTAGTCCTTGTACCATATGCTTTGTTTCCACAAGGGTTTGGAGAGTTTACATATATAAGTCATTCTGTTTGTTCACCCAGAGCATAAATTGCACGTTATTAGCCTCAAATTAATTACTTTCTGCTCCCTGGCCTACACACATGTTCTCTCAATAAACTTGTAGATAGATAATGTGGCAGTTAGACCAAAGACTGCTCTTGCATTACATGAGTGAGGGCCAGCCCTTTCTCAAGCACTGTCACTGGAGACTATTTCATTAGCCTTAACTACATCCTCTTAATATCTCACAAAATAATTCATGTGGTTTTTTTGGCCTCTTTGGCATTTAAGTCTTTGAATACTGTACTAACAAACAATTACTGTCTCCTTTTAGATATCTCATAGCCAAGTTGTGCATATATTTAGCTGCTTTATCTTTCCTCATAAAATTCAGCCATTTAATAATTGTTTTGCTGTTCTCTGAATCCATTCCAGTTTGGCACAATCACCCTTACACTGAGTTGCTCAACACCAAATGTAATTTTAAGTATGGTCTCACCAGAATCATGTGGACAGGGTTATACAACCTATCTTCCCCATGACCTAATGACCTGCAGTTTGTAATTAAATTTTTCTTGCTACCATGTTGCACTGGAAAGTCATATCTTATCTCTCTCTCTTTCAGAATCTTTCTTATGACATCTCTCTTTCTTTCTACACATTTCTCCTTTTGTCCTCTTCTGGCAGTAGGTCGTTCTCCAGAAATGCTTGCACTGTATGTTTCTACTTGCAGTAGCAGAATGATGGCTTAGGATACTAGTAAAAGATTTGAGAATTCTGTGTTTATGGCTCTATGGAAAATGGGACAATATAAGTCTATGTCACTAAATGGTGCTGTGAGCATAAGTGCATTTCACTACTGCAAAACAGCTACATATGCTGATATCAGGGCTGTTTAAATGCTGTAGAAAAAGTCTTTCTTTGTTGTCATGTTTCCAGTTTCATTGAATATTTGAGTAGTATTTTCTTTCCTCTGCAGTAATTACTCCTTCCAATTTATCTGGAATTTCAGAGAACATACCCATACGTAGCTGCCAAATACCTGCCTAAGTTTAACGTGACTCCAGATAGAAAAATAAAATAAAAGGTATGTTGACAATAGAAAAGAAACTCACAAATGTCTGTGTGCTGTCTGAGTGTCTATTTCTACAAATAAACATTTCTGAGAACCACACAGACTCATTAGCTACTGGTGCTGGTCTTGTGACAAGGCCATAAAATTGCTTACACTGTCCTGCAGCTTACTGGGACTTAGAGCTGGATCTGTTATCCTTAAGAATGGCTACAGTGGGTGAGCTGGTGTTCCTGGCAGCAACTGCCAAAGCATTAATGCCGTCTTCTATCAAACGGGAGAACATTCTTGGAATTTATTAAGCAGGTGAACTCGTGTCTACATTGACAAGCTGGTATGTACAGTATGTGCATCCATGCACAGGGCTGTGAGGCTGAGAACTGGCTATTGGTATCCAAAAAGCATTTTAAGAAAAATCGTTTTCCGGTATTTTGAGGGGTGCCATTTCTGGTTAGACATTCAATGCAGGCGGCAGCTCTAGTTATCTGAGAATACTTCACTTCTTTAAATAAAAGCTAAGAATGTCACATGCACACTTCCAAGAGTGATTTCCCACCAGCAAGTCACCTCATCAGGGCTCAACCCAAATGCCTTTGTGCAAACACGCACAGGATGGTAAATAAACACAAGTTAGAGATGTGGGCATCCTGCAAGGTTGTAATCTTACTGGTTTCAGAGAGTCATGGTGGGCTGGCTCCTCTGACTGGAGTGTTGGAATGGATGGATACAGGCTCTTTAGGAAGCACAGGCAGGGGAGACAAGGAGGGTTTGTTACCTTCTATGTCAGTGACCAACTGGAGTGCATGGAACTCTACCTGGGGATGGATGAGGGGACAATCAGGAGAGTACAGGTCAGGCTTAAAGGGATGGCAGAGATAGGTGTTATTATAGTGGGGGTCTGCTACAGGCTGCCTGACCAGGAAGACCAAATGGAATAGACCCTCTACAGAGAGATGGGAGTGGCCTTACCTTTCACAAGCCTGCTCTTTGTGGGGGACCTCAACCACCCTGATACCTGTTGGATGGACAACACAACAGGGCACAGACAATCCAGGAGGTTTTAGAACGCTNAGGCTGCCTGACCAGGAAGACCAAATGGAATAGACCCTCTACAGAGAGATGGGAGTGGCCTTACCTTTCACAAGCCTGCTCTTTGTGGGGGACCTCAACCACCCTGATACCTGTTGGATGGACAACACAACAGGGNTGGCTGCAGTGACCATGAAATTGTGGAGTTCAAGGTCCTCAGGGCAGCAAGAAGGGCACACAACAAGCTCACTTCCCTGGACTTCAGGAGAGCAAACATTGGCCTCTTGGTAAAGTACCAGGGGATAGAACCCTGAAGGGAAGAGGAGCCCAAGAAAGCTGGTTAATATTCAAGGATCACCTTCTCCAACCTTAGGAGTGATGCACCCCAAGAACAAGGAAGTCAGGTAAAAACCCCAGGAGGCCTGCATGGATGAACAAGGAGCTCCTGAACAGAGTTAAACACCAAAAGGATGCCTACAGAGGGTGGAAGCAAGGACAGGTATTTAAGTATTTCTGGGAGAAATACAGAAAGATTGTCCAAGCAGTCAGGTAACAGTCTAGGAAAGCTAAAACCCTGATAGAATTAAACCTGGCTAGGGCTACCAAGGGCAAAAAAAAAAGCTTCTGCAGGTAGGTTAATGATAAAAGGAAGATTAGGGAAAATGTGGACCCTCTCCAGAAAGGGAGACCTGGTTACCCGGCATATGGGGAAGGCTGAGGTACTCAATAAGTTTTTTGCCTCGGTCTCCTCCAGCAAAAGCTCCAGACACGCCACCTGAGAAGGCAAAGGCAGGGATTGGGAGAATGAAGAACCGCCTGTTGTAGAAGATCTGGTTCAAGAACATCTAAGGAACCTGAATGTACACAAGTCCATGGCACCTGAGGAGGTGCCCAGCAAATCCTCCTGGAAACTGTGCTGAAGCACATGGAAAACACAGAATTGATTGATGACAGTCATGACTTCACTAAGGGCAAACTGTGACCTTCTACAATAGGGTTAAAGCATTGATGGATAAGGGAAGAGGGACTAACATCATCTACCTGTACATGTGCAAGCATTTGACAGTGTCCCACACAACATCCTTATCTCTAAACTAGGGCTACAAGAAAGATGAAGAGGTATTTTTTTGTATGTGCATGTAGTGCTGAGACAAGGGGAAATGGCTTTAAACTGGAAGATTCTCAGGGACACATGGGATGAGTCACTGGCACAGGTTGCCCAGAGAAGCTGTGGATGCCCCATCCCCCCAGGAGTCAACGCCAGGCTGGATGGGGCTTTGAGCAACCTGGTGTAGTGAAAGGTGCCCCTGCCCATGGTAGGAGGGCTGGAATGAGAATACCCTTCCAATCCAAACCATTCTGTGACTCTATGCCCTTGTAAGGAAAAATTAAATGTTGCAGAAGTTACAATAAAACAATGAAAAGGGATAATATCGATCTCTAGTAAGCCTTTCCTTTTCAAGTATTGAATGTTAATCCTTCTCATGATGAGTTCTGCTGCTACTTGAAATGAAACCTGGAGGTGCACATGGATGTTTTCAGGAAAATGACAGCAGTTTTCTAAACTGAGGAAGGACCATTTTGGCCACTGTAGAACTAGTTTTTTACCATAGAGAAATTTTGCATCCATGTCCTCAGCAAATAACTCTTACTCTGGGAATGCAAATTCATCAGCAGCGTGTCAAATACGTGCTGCAGTGGTTAGTTGCAGGTAGTGAGATATTTTTCCTGCTGTCACATTGGACAGTTCAGACACAAACAAGCTGCTGCATGAGCCCCAAATGGCACATTTGAATGTAAAATATCACTGGTTTTGTTTATATCACCATGAATGTGAAGGCAGCATCAGCTACCATTTCTGTATTTGAACTTAAATGTTTTCTTTATCTGTGTTTATGCATAACAATGTGCACGAGTGCAATGATCTAAGTGCATCTTAATCTTCTACGTCTCCCAGCAAACAGTCTCTGGGAAGTTGTCCGTAGGTAAATATGAATAAAAGAACCCTAGGAGTAAAAAATACAGTCACATTGACAGCTAAGTGTACTTTGGGCCCCTAATCTAGTGAACCATTGATTTAATCTTTTAATCGTAAAAATGGATCCTGTTACATGACTTTCATGGTGGCTATTCAAAAGTGATGGACCTAATATGTACCTCACATCCAACAGACACAAAACAGGCTTCCATAAACTCTTCTGGATGCTGTGATGTTTAACTTCTGCTCATTTGTGTGTTAAAGGAATGCCTTGAGATCTCAGACAAAGGGATGAGTAATAATCTGTCATTGTGTTGAAAATCAGCAGAAAATCTCTACTGAATTCTTAGCAAATTTTTCTTTTATTATCTGTGGACTTTCATTAAGAATGTCTCTGTAAGCTCTTCTGTCAAACCTGGCTTTACTAGCACAATGGCACAAGATTTTAATTTGCTCAGAAGCTGAGCTGGCAACTGTCAAATGAAGAGACTCTTACCTGTCTGAACCAATCCCTGTTTTTGACACATGGCACTGGCTGTTGCTTCATTTGGAAATATCACAAATGCTACGTTTTGCAACTGACATCCTAATTATTGTCTAGTGATTAGAGTTTGGCATAATTGACTGTCTCTTGGATTGCTTTAGCCGTTAATGCTTTGCACAAATATTTCATAACTCAAGATCATAAAATGGAAAACTAAATTAATTCACAGGCATGAATGGACCTGAAAGATTTTACCTTGACCACATTTTTGCAGCTGGTTATCCATTCCCAGTAACTCTCTCTTGTTAGAGCACATTCACATACTTTGAAAAAGAGAAGTTGTATCACCAGCACCACTAAAACATAAATGTCTGTGCAAACAGTGCATGACATGTTTTATGTAGGCAGAAGCCTCCTCCTCCTCCCCACTGGCCTTAAAAATGCTTTTTTGTTTCAGATTGTATAACTCTTCCTGCATGTACAGGTGTGTCAAGAGTCCAGCTTTGGCTGGGATGGGTTTTCATTGTATTGGTTACAGGGCTCTTGACAACATCTCAGCTCTGCTGGCTCAGGAGGCTCTGCTGTCTTTCCCCGAGTGCAGCAGCACCTTTCCTGGATGCTTGTGCCTGTCACTTCATCCATGAGCTGAACTCATGGCCTCAGATGTACAGGCCTGAGGCTTCTACCTGTTTCCACATCCCAGCACCGCTGGTTTGTGCAGGAGCAGATGTAGATGCCTCTTGAGGAAGGAAAAGGCCAGCAAGGGACAGAGTAGTGGCTGCAAGAAGAGTCTGGCTCTCAGTTGTCTCAGTGAACGCATGCAGAGACCATGAAGAGTCCAGAACTAAAACGAAAGACAAAGGGGACCCAATAAAGAGAAGAGGACTACAAATCCCCTGGGATCCTCAAGGTTAGAGAATAGGCCCTGTGATGTTTTGCGTGGGATGATTGGTTTTGTCACCAAGAGCAATGGTTTGCTGTGAGCCCTTCATGAGGGTGGTGTTCGGCAGAAAACCTGTGTCAAAAATTGCTTTGCGGCTGATAGGCTCAACCCCAACACTCGTTCACAAAATATTTTATCTCTAGGCTCCACCAGTAAACTCAGCAAGCCCCATTTATTTCAGGGTATCAGCCCAAAACCGGAAGATTGAAGAGCAAGAGGGACATGATTGCTCAGAGTTGCCCATGAAGAAAGACCTTGTGCGATTACATCTGCAGTGACTACTGTTCTGCTTTTCAGCAGTGAAAACCAGGAACAGGTCAGAAACATTCCCTCCTATCTCCAGAATGTCCTGGTGACCCAAGCCACCAGAATTTGGAACACCAGTCTAATAATTGTCTCCTGGATGCAAATCCCTTGCAATGCCATTATAATAATGACAGAACAAAAGAGAAAACATTGGCCCAGGAGACATTATTACCTTTCCTAATTAATTAACAGTATTAATTAGGCTGGACACACTTGTTTCATGCATATGAAGAGCTCTTTGCAGCTGTGCAACCATTACCCTCGCCAACCATGCAGTTATGATTAAATTTATCGATTTAGGCACCACAATTCCAACAACAGGCCTGGAGTTGGGCCATTAGCTTTATACTAGGCTGACGTGTGTCCAAAATAATTTCTTTTTCAAACTGTCATTATTAGTCTTCAAAAAAAAAAAAAAGGGCCACTTTTAACCGAAGACTTCTGCTCCCTGTGAATGTCTGTCAGAACTTCAGTTCATGGAAATTACTCTCTTTTCTGCAAAATTATGAAGAAATCAATGAGCCTTGTTGCTACAGGAATTGGTCACCTTTCCACACAGCTCTAAGGACCTGCCAGCCTGAGCATCCAAAGCAGACAACAGAAGAGGACTGAGCAAGCAAAGAGATTTCTTCCTCTCCATTGTGATTTTACCTTTCTCAAATATTGTAAAATAAAAGCACCAAAAGCCAAGCATTAGAACCTGAACCTTTACCCTAGTTTTTGTAGGCTGAATCATTCTGAGATCTGTCTCTAGGGAGTGCTTATGTGTGGTCTAAAAATGTCCCAGGCTGCCAATACATCAAAAAGCAAACAGAGCAATAAAGGTTGAGTTATTCTTGTTTGTTTTGTTCACTGTGTTTCATAAGGAGAGATCTATCTTGCTAATGAAATTATGTAAACCTGTTATGTGAATCCCTACTTAAATGCAAAATCCTGTTTCAGTTTACAGAGTGACCAGTAGGGAATTAAAACCTTATTCAATTACGATTATTTGGACAACTTTCCACTCTTTCAAAGAATGCTAATAAATCATAGAGGTGTTGTGGATTTCAGCACAAGTGATTAATGATAGCAGAAATCTGATCTCTCTTCTTCCCAGGTTTGTCTTTAATTTTGGAAAAAAGAAGAATACCCTGTGCAAAATATTGCTGTTCTGTATTTCCTGTGATCTACCATGGGCAGTAATTGGGCCACCCAAGGTTCTCTGGGATTCGAAATGTACTGACAGCTGGAGTGAGTCTGTGTAAGTATAGAGGTTTTCAGATGCTGAGTGGACAAGAAACAGGTCACTCCCCCATCAGAGGTAGGGAAAGAGTCATATGATTTACCCTGAGACATGGCCACAATAGTGAAACCATGCACTGCCCCTCTTTGAAGGTTAAATTTCCTTCCTCTTTCAACACAAGTTTCAGGCAACCAAACAGAAAACTAAAAATCTTTAAAAAACTAAAAAACTAAAAAAAGAAAGATCTATGGATAAAGCTTCACAAAGATACTCTAAATATTGTTCAGCAGAGCCCTTGGCAATCCTTTGAAAAATAGTGGGCACATTCAAAGTGAATTAAGAAGGGTTTCTGGTGGGTCACACATACTGGTATCTCGGTAGTTTTTGTACACAAGCAGCAGTGCAGCAGATGATAACTAATATGGAACAGGCACACCTTTCTATCACAGCTTCTTCCCCCAGCCTCCACATCAAGAAGTATTCTACCAATCAAGATCAGTCTCGCTTTTTATAGCAACAAACATTATCCAAACATAAATATTTGCCCTTCAGCCATGACTCAATCAAGAATCACTCCAGACTGTCACCTTCACATATCACAACTTCTCCCAGTTGATTTACCTTTTGGGATGGGTAAGCAGGAGCTTAACATCCACCTTAAAAGTAATTAAATTTAAAATGTTTTTGGAACAGCTCATTCCATCTAGGCATCATCAGTTTAGCCACTGAATGCCAGTGTATTTCAATATTTACCCCTACAGCTACGTGAGGTGGCAGCTAGAGCAGCAGAAACTTTGGAAAGTTTAATGGGTTGTTTTGGTTGCTGGGGGGTTTTTTATTATTATTATTTTTTTATTTTTTTTTTTTTTTATGGCCTTAATCCTTTAATGCTCCAAGGATTAACAACAGAAAGAGCCCCAGTGTTTCAAATCTCACTTGAATGCATTCCTGGGATGTAGACTATGAAAAGATGGGTCAGTGGTTCTCAAATAAACCAATTGATGCAAACATTAAATGAGAATCTTGTGCCCTACTGGAGTCCTGTGGGAGACTACTTAATTTAAGTACTTGAGAGCTGCTGGAAACTAGCCAGTGTTTTTAACTTTAAAAGCTGGATATTCATCACTTCCTCTGTATGTTTAGATCTGGTGAAGGTGGGAAGATCACACATAGCCTGGAACAAGTAGGCAAATACAGTCATTAAGAGCACTCCTCTTCTTCATCCTTCAGCATTAAGGGGTGGAAAGGAAAGGCTCTGAACTTCAGGCTGCTGGTATAGCTTGTATTAGCCAAAGAACACTTCACAAAGCCACGCACGGGGCTGTGAAAAACGAATCAGTCTCCTGTTTGTTTCCTAGAGGACAAAAATATACTTCACTGCAGAACATAGACTGCTAATAGCACTTATTGTTCATTGGTTTGCTGGCAACTTGCTAAAACAGCAAGAATTAAAGAAATATACTGGGCTTGGTAACACCAGTGTAAATTATATTAAAGCATAACTCTGTGCTTACAACGTGTTTGAATATCTGTACATTTGAAGTAGCTGTAATTTGTATTGGTATCTTATCCTTTTGACTTTTGCTCACAAAAATGGCTCTACCATACTGATTTGAGGAACTTGCACTGTATCCTTAGTTGTTATGTAGGTAAATATTGTGGTTTAAGTGTTAAAATGCACATAGTTGAAAAATAATTATCCATAGTGTTAGCCAAGAAAAACTTGGCAAGCAGTCTAATGCCAGAGAGCTGGAAATACAGCTGCTGTAAAGCACCTTTATTTTCTTAAATAAGTAGGATTAGATAAAATACATCAGTCAAAGATATCTTTTGAGTAAAGGTTAGGTAAAACTACCTTATTTGCCTTAAAAGAAGGCATATTTTCCTCAAATTGGGAACTGAATTAAACATTCTGTTTATATTTCTTTATTTCTTCTGACTTTTCTCTCAACGAAGCATATTTTCAGTAGTAATAACTAAGACAGCACACTTAGGGTAAATATGAAAAAACATCCAAAGAAAATTAATTCCTGTATATGCTGAATCAAGAATTGGACCTTAACTCTTACTTTCTAGTTCTGTCTAAACATAAGCAATCTCAGATTTAAAGTGTGCATAAATTAATGTTTATTACAGTTATTTATAAATATGTAAGAGCACTGGCATATTAGTATTAAATACTTCCTTTATTGTCCTCATTGAAAAATTCCCTTAGGTTCAAAAATTATTTGAATTATGATAGTTTCACAATTTTGGCCTGATTTTCGATGGAGACATTCCTGGAAACAGTGATCTGTTAACAGCAATCTGTGAAATACAAAATAAAATATAAAATTCAGCTAACGAGATGTTCACTGCAATTACCTTTCCTTCATTTTAATAACTAAAGTTGAAGCATTTTACTATAAATATTAGATGACTTCTTTTTAAAATGAAGCAGTAATTTGTTGATACATGAACTCAACAGTTACGGGCTTTTCACATGAAAGACTTTCATCATTTACCTTTCTGTCTTGATAGAATTGATAGAAGTGATTCAGAGATTTTCTACTGTCACAAGCAAAAATTTTATATAGATTTTTCTTTGCTGTAGCCTAATGACCTTTTTTTTCTTCCTTGTACACTGTAAGACAAATAGCATTAATTCCTAGACAAACTTGGCTAAAATAAATATGTTTTTGCACTTTGTGGAAGAAAGGGGTTACTTTATCACTACCAAGTGCAGAGTGCCTCCAGTTTGTTATCACTGCACAGTGAATGTTTGCCTTAAGATGAACTTAATATCAGGAACCTTACAAATGAGGAAATAAAAGCCAGGCACTGATAAAAATGTGCTGAAAATGTTCCTTTTGTCAAGCACAGTGAAAGTCCACTGCGCTTAGTGGTCTGTTTAGAGCTACGCAGAATTTAGTCCATTTACAGTACATTCTAGTTTAACTTCCTGGGACCTAGTGGAGGCATGGGAAAACTCAGGAGTTCCTGTGACAGACACTGGAGATCTGTTATCTTTAAATGAAGTGTTTTCAGGCCATTCCAACCTGCATTTGTGTACCCAAGTCTTTGATTAAGCTCAGAAGAGAGCCAGCTGGTGTTGTGGCAGCACAAACCTCCTCCGTGTGCTCCAATGCTGGCTTAGATAGTGCACCTGTAGGACTGAGAGGGAATTTCCCCCACCCCACCCCGCTCTTTTGCTTTCAAGCTTGACTCATCTTGTTCTGTTGAGACTGCCAAAAAAGGCTTAAGTCATGGTAGTGGTATTTTTTATCTTTGTGCAACCAAGAATGAAATTGAATCTACTAATTAATTCTATATGGAGCCTGGAACAGCCACTAAACCTTGACATGCTTTGCCCCTTCCAGTTCAACTCAGTGATCTAAAGCCAAACGGTTCTGTTTCTCAATATTAATTCCATTATCCCAGAAAAATTGGTTTTCTCCAGCTGTGTTACTGGGAAATAATAAAACACAGTGGAAAAAAACAAGCAAATACATTTTCTCTGCGTTTCAATTTAAAATGAGTGCTTTGAAAGAGTTAAATCAAAATGTGGCATAAGAATTTGTTCAACCATCTTGTCAGTTCTGTACATTTGCTTTGGGAATTTCATGGATTGCTGTCAATCAGCAGCTGCCTAGGCTGAATGAATTACAACTGCATGTCTGGAGCCTGAGCTCCTTTCCTTGGTGCTTATGCAGGTTATGCAGTCATACTGGTCTCCCCATCCCCTCTCCACATCCAAAGGCTGCTCACTCTCCTTGATTTTAATACTGGTGGAACACTATCTCCTGTACCTTCTTCTAATAAAAGTCCAAAAGGTGAAGAAGTAGTTTAAAAACTCAGTGATTCTTTTTAGGTTTGTGCTGAATTTAGGATAGTTCACAGTTCATTAAAAGAAAACCATAAAAAAAACACCCGCACAACAAAAAACCCCAACCCAAAGCCTTTCTCATGAAAAGCAGTATTGTGTTGTCCTAATTTTAATTGTATAAACCAAAACAGGTCCACAAAAAAAAAATGTACCTGTAACTGATTCATGTGAACTGATTCATGTGAACTGATCCATGATTCTCTGCCAGGGAGAGAATCAACTCTTGGCCTCAGATCCTGAAGAGAAGCAGAACCAGCACAGAGCAAGCTGAGGGAAAAGTCCTGCTGAAATGCAGGCTGCTGATAAGTGCCCCTGGATCAGTGATGACGCTCCTAACTTCAGGGTGCCATCTCTCCAAGGTCTGTCATGTCCCTTATGGATTGGCCGGGCTGATGTGGTTCTGTCTCATGGGCTCAGTGGGGACGTGCTCTTTGGGGAGCCTCCTCAAAGACTTAGTTTCACATCCACTGGGCATCCTGAACTCCCAGGAACCTTTTTACAATGGTGAGTATAATCAGAATCCTAGTAGATACATACGATTTTTTAAAAAGTTAACCTCTGAGAATCCCATTTCATGGTGCAGAAACGTCACCCCCTTGCTCCGGCGCCTCTCAGATGACATGACCCTACACCTACTTCTGTCATTTGATGCAGTCAGGAAGAACAGGGTCATTCAGAAGGTTGCTTTCCTGGGGCAGACTCTCCAGCTTTGAAAATAAACATTTCAGCTTTTTCTTGACATTTCGTTTTGATAGTGACTCAAATGTGCTTCAGCATTTGTCTAGTAACAGGAGATAATTGCACCAGGGTGAGACAGTCTCAGAGGACCCTTCTATTACACTTCTGGAGTTCCTGTTGAGATCAGTTGCTGACTCTTGATCTTCTCAGAGATCTGCCATTCTGTGAAGTTTCATGCAGCACAACAGATGCAAACAATCTACATTCACCAAAGACCTCAGTTGGAATAATATTTTCTTTTTGCATTTTGTTCTGTCTATAAATCTTTACATGGAAGCTTTGAGGAAAAAAAGGAATAACCAAAAACCAAGTAAAGCTATAAGACATCTTAATCACCTACTTATTTTATTTCAAACTATACATCCTACTGCTACAATATGAAAGTAAGAAAATTTAAAGAAAACACACCAAGCTAAGTCAGTAGTTACTGTATACAGATAGTTTTTTTGTACTATCAAATATGAAGTGTCTCCAGGGAAAATGCTGTGTTTATGTTGTCCTGTACTACCTCTTGAAGACTGCAGCACATTTCCTATCCTGTATTCCTATGATTATATGGTCACGACCAGACCATCACGTAACCTCCACTTCATTGTTAATTTCCTCTGTATGGAAGTTCACTCCATATGGGAATGAGAAGAGAGAACAGGTCTGAATTCACTTCAATGTCTGGCTGTTCTTGGGTCAGGCTAAAAAGGCAGATGTGCTATATTCTATATTTAGTTATTTTCTTTTCCTTCCATGGGATTCTAGCAAGAATCCTTAACAACGATACTGGGAGGAAATCTTTGTATCCTCCTGATTTTGCTGACATGCTGTGCTGGTTTAAAGGT
>VXAY01001197.1:630669-645226 GCA_013399855.1 Oxyruncus cristatus | reverse complement strand
AATTATACTGTTGTCTATCACAACACCAACAATTTGTTTCAGGCTCCATACATGTAGGTGCCTTAAAACCTGCAGATTTTATAGCCTTGTGTTGCTAATTTTTGCAATTTTATGCACTGAAAAGATGCAGATAAGAATGAAGGTGGAAAAGCTTTTGCTTTTTGATCTTTGCTTTACTAAAGAACCATATCACCAGAAAAAAAATGCCTAACATTTTCCTTTTCTCATGTTGCTTTCTGGTTTTGTGGTCTTGGAGCTATACTTAGTGCTGTGATTTATTCAGGATTATGGCACAGTAAGTTGAGGTGGAGGTGAGTATTTCTCTTGGTTGGCAGAATTGAGGCTACCACCTCCTGCAGTTCTGTCAGGTGTTAAGCCTTTTGTATCTTTTCTGAGAAGCTGATTGGGATCGCCTCCCTCTTCTGCCCACCAAGATTCTTGGGACTAGTGCTTTCAACTCGGTGCTTGCAGCTTTGAAGTCATCAGTTGCAGAACATGGTCTAATTAATCTTTTCAAAAATCTGGTCTCTTGTAAATATTATGACTAGGGATTTGATTTTGTACTTACTGAGGGTATAGATATTAATTAAAGAATGGCTTTGTGCAATTGCAGACTAATAACGTTTGCCTGTGGCAGAGCTGTATGAGAATTTTTTTTTGTTTTGAACACTGAATACTGAAAATATTTTGTACTGATAGCTGAATGCTTGAAAAAATGGACAGAACAAATGCTTGTTGTGAATGCAAGGTTGCACAGCTGCAGGCAAAACATCTTTCTAAGTCATTATGTACAGCCACGTTTTTACAAGGTATGGTTAAAATAACAAAGTCTTGGGTGAATATGAAAGTTAGCCATGAGTTTAGTTTCCGATGGGAGAAATTATTTAATGTTTGTGAGATGACTCTTTGCCTATGGAGAAGGCTGGGTATTGGCATGCTTGTGTTGTTTGACATATTTGACGTGATGGCTCCGTTTGTTGCTTTGGACATATGAATTCACTTCTGAGAAGAACTATTTTTTGTAGAATTGTTTCAAACAAGATATCTTTCTTTCTTTTGTAGTATTTGTAGGTATATTTTTACATTTTTTTTCTTTTATTTTCATGCTTACCATGTAAAATCCTTTCAGAAAGCAGCAGTAAACTGTAAGTAAATTAAATGCAAATGCTCCAACAACTGTTTTGTTTCCCAGTTGTATGGTCCCAAATGAGCTGTAAAACCAAAGTAATGAAATATTACAAGTATCAAGAATAAACTCCTCATTGTAGCAAGAGATTATCACATATATTGTAATTCAGTGCTCAGATGATAGTCTGTAGGATAGTATCACTAAAGTTCTAATTATGTAAAATTACTGTTACTTTTTCAGGGATTAAACTGAAATAGTATTGGGGAGGGGATGAAAATTTTTGGAGGTAAGGATAGGTGAATATAAGAAAATTTAAGCACTGGGATTAATGACTCTTTTTAACATCATAGATTATAGTTTATAAGCATTATCTTGGAGGCTTGAAGAAGGGATTACTTTGATTTTTCTTTGGGAAATGCATAGGGGAAACATTCACTGTTACTGTATGTGACAGTAGGATGGGGAGATAATTTTAGAATTCATGCCTCATTATAGCCTTGTGGTTTCAGAATGTTGCCAGTAGCAAACCCAATGACAGATGAGTAAGGTAACACAGGTGTATCTTGCCTTATTCTACTGAAGCAAGGATCTACAGGCACTTGATTGGGAATTTGAACTACAGTTTAGTTCTCCCACTAATGTATAGCCTGAAAGTACTGAATAAAAATTAAAGACGGGAAAACATTTTGTAATGCTCTGCTAGTCTAGAATACAAGCAAACTGTATACATTGAGGAATTGTAATGGCTTGCTGCTGCAGCATGTTTACTTTTCTTGCAAGCGGAAATAATAATTTACCTTGTCTATGAAGTTGTCTGCCATCAGCATAAAATCTGTCACGATACTGAAAATATAAATCACTCTCTGTATCACCCTATGCTTAATTATGGGCTTCAGTTGCAGCAGACTTAAACATTAGGAAACTTTCTAGTAGAGAGGATAATGAAGTGCTGGACTAAATTTCTTGGGGAAGTCATTAATTCCTGCAACCTTTGGAACAAGATCTGCAAATACTGTCAGGAGAGGTATGGGTATGGTGTATAACCCCACCCCACCACTTTGTATAACATAGGATTTCTCAGAGTCAGTTCCTGTTTCTCAGAAGTTTTTTTTTTTTTTTGCTGGGAGAAACTTGGGGCACATAGAGTTGGCTGTTTGTTCTTAAAGCTGAAAAAGAAATCCTTGCAATTGAAATGGTGCTTTGAATCAGCATTTTCTTGTCAGTAATAATATGCTAGATTGCTTCCAGCCAGGAAAAAAAAAAATCAACCATACTGTTGAAGCTTGCTTTCAGGTCTTTGTGCTGTGCTTTTTGACTTTCAGTGAAAGTCAAAAGCTTTTAGAGAGTTCAGTGAAATACTGTTTGTTCAAAATTTAGATTTTAACAGTTACAGAAAAGAAGAATGTTGGAACCCATTTTTTCTAATTATGTATTTTCTATTCTTATAATAAATAAGATCTCTTTTTTTAAAAAAATCACAGTTCTAATTAAATGGTTATTTCAATTGCAGGGGTTTTTTTGTTTTGTTTTTTTGTTAGAAAGCAGAGAGTGAATAAATTGTTTTGACTAATACCGTTTGATGTCTGTAGCATCCAGCACTTTATCCTAAAATGCCTGTAGATGATGTGTGAACTTGTTAAATAAGTAGTAAAAATGTTCCACTTGATTGCTTTAAGTTTTGCCTACAATGACTTCTGAATATCTTATTTAAAGGAATTCCTTAATTACTCTTCTGAATAAATCATTGTAAGCCTGGTTTATTGTATGTAATCATATAGTAAAAATGGCAAAATATAGTAATTTTTATTGTGGTGTTGGACAGTCGTATTTATTTCCTGGCTTCTTTATGCTAATTAAAGCAGGTGTTTTTCATCTGTTTCATCAGAAATTCATAGTCCGTCCTCAGCCTCTCTGGGTGACTGCAGAAGACATAGAATTGTGTCATCACAACAGATTGGAAGTTGAGCGAGTTGAGGGTAAAAACTTTTAATATGATTATTCACAGCTGTAAGAACAGACAAAATAAAATATTCAAGAGAATTCTATTTTAAACATGATAATATCAGAAAACCAAAAGAGTAAGACTTCAGAAAATGTGGGAACAGTAAATTATATGCCTTATTTTGGTATATAGAGGAAGAAAGTTTCAGTGATGGTACAGAGAGAGAAGAACTGTAACATTTAAACACAGATGCTCTCTACAGTCTACTAAGAGGCCAGAAAGCACTCCATTAAAATGTCTCTTATAGGTTGTCTTTAAACCAGAGTAGATAAAAATAAATGAGACTGAAAGCTTGCATGCAAATTGTTAATGTGTCAGGCATTTTGGGGATCATTAGGTAATTTGTGGTCTATAATGAAATACTGGATTAGTGAGTTGTAATGGTGCTGGCAGCTGCTTCTGTATGAAAGGTAGTAAGTATCTGCATAATCTGAATTTATATGGCATTTTTCTTGGGTTGTTTAATACAGCCTTGAAGAAGAATGATAAGGTGTCTCCTTCAGGAGAGAGGGGAGAGATGGGAAGAAAAGTAATTCGTAATAACTAGCATTCTTGGTAATGTCTTTATTTTAATTCCTTTAGACTATGTCTGAATGTATCCAGCTCTCATTTGCTGTTTGTAGAATTGGCATTTACACGGTAAGGCAATGTTTTAACTAACTATTTTGTTGTTACTGTTAATGCCATTTGAGTGAAAAGAATTTGCTTAAATTTTTTAGGATTGGAATTAAGTAATGCAGATAGCAAAAGGTATTTGTCATACTAGTTTACATAAAGAGATTACAGTATGTTTTTGTCTGTCAAAGATTTACTACTACCAGAACAAAAAAAGTATTCTCCACTTTAGTTAAAAAGGTAAAGAAAAATTCAGCCAACATCTTAAGGTATAAGAAAATTTAGAATTCATATGCATCAGCTGCTGAGAATTCCTAATGTAATTGCTGAAGGGTTAGTGTACATTTGCTGTTAAATATCTATGATGTTTGAGTAATGTCATATATTAAAACTTGTTAGCTAAATGCACATATTGCAAGCTTTGTCTGAAGAGCCTTAATGTATTCCAAATGTGGTTAAGTTAAACTTCCCAGATCTTACATAAAGAAATCAGGTTTACTTCAAGCATATGTCCCAAATATGCTTATTTTTTTTCTGTTCCCAATTGTTCCAATTAATGATGAGAACAATTAGTTAAATGGGGTGTTTCATAGAAATGTAGAAGAGTGTGTTGCTCAGATCATGCTTCGTATCCTGGAGCTTTTGGAGCATGAGTGCTGCTCCTTCTGTTAACACTTTTCAGGATGAAGCCTGGCACATGCCACTTCATGTTTGATTAGAATGTACAGTCAGAAGTGTAGGTGAGTTTTGAATAACAGTGATGAGCGCTGTATACCATCAGTACTGGATGACTGGAGGACAAAATCACAAAGCTGAACATTTGCATTTGTTCATTAGAATTTGGTTGCCAGAAGTGCTTAATATCTGCTTGAGGGTTTTTTCCCCATGATATTTGCCTGGTTCTGTTTTCAACATCTGAAATTCTAGTTTCTAAATGGTAGAAAATAACAGATTTTGACAATATGGACAAAATACTTCTGGAGGAAAGCACTATTTGCAAAATCAAAGGCATATTTTCCTGTGGTATTTAAATTTCTTAGGAAGATTTCCTTTCTAAAAATTTCTGTGCGATAAGAGAAATTTCAGTGAAGGATCAGAGAGGGTTACAGTATGAGGTTTTCATGACTGCAAGGTACACAACCTGTCTGCCAGCTCTTTAGAAGGCTATAGTTCAAATTAATTTGAGGGAATGTCCAAGTATGAATGTGAGCGTATTGCAGGTCTGGATGTACGAAGGTACAATGTACAACAAAATACATACTCTGACAATAATTGGTTCTGTGTTAGTTTAAAATAGGTAAAGTTGTCTGTATACCACAGTGCGCAGCTAAGTAGTAGTAGCTGGAGTTATAGTGATAGTTGTGTAGCTGGTATCTCACCGTGAACTTCTGGGCAGCAAAATATTTAGCTTCATCAAATGTTTTAAATTGAAAAATAAAAAGGGCTACCTTCACATATGAAAATGCTGAGAGAAACTAATTTCATTGGCTGCTGGTACTTAACAAAGGACAGTAAGGAGTATGATGAGTAGGCTTCCAGAGCATCCAGAAATGCACTGTTGTGGCCACAGTTGTAGAGGCAGCACATGGGTCCCATGAAAAGTGCACTTGAAGGCTAGATTACTTCCTTTAGGAAACTGTTAGGTGCAGAGAATACTTGCTTATATAAGAATGCCTGCCTGTCATTGGAAAGGTGAGTTTCAGATGATCTGACTAGGAAGTGGGCTTGGACAACTTTGATATCGGAGTAAACAGGCCTGCTGAAGTGAGCTATGCAGAAACGCAGCATGATAGTTCCTGCCTGTGTTCCGTGCCCTGCTCGTGCTTGTAACTCTGCTGGATTTGTTGTTTAGGTATGTGAGCAGTCTGGCAGCTAGCAAGTATCGTGCTATCATCCATACTGATGTCAAGAAGCAAGACACAAAACTCCAATTCATATTTCCCTTTTAATTAATTCCTTGTGTGCTTTCTGCTGCATGCTGTTTTGCAGATTTAATAGATTTTCTTTTTGCTAGTTGATTGATTTCTGTAGAAAATGTAAGGAGTCTCCCAGATTCCAGTCCTTAGCAGCACCATGTTTTCAGTTTTACTGTGTTACTTGGACATTCTGTTCTGCATGTCCTCGCTGTACGGTGCTGCAAGTATCTTACAAAGGCTCTTAGTCCTTTGGACTACAGACATCTACACTGTTAGTCTGTTACCAAGTTGCTTATCGGTAACACTCTTAAGCACCCATTACTTCTACTGTAATATGCCATTAAATGGGCTTCCTGTTTTTATGGCATGTACAGATTATGAGATGGAGGAAGGGTTTATATAGTGATCCATGGCAAAAGAGCCTGTGATGCCTTCAACTACCATAACTAAGAGCACGAAACTTTGTTGTCTTGAGCTAGGAAAAACATACAACTTTGCAAGAGTACAGAAGGAGATATAATGCCTATTTTGGGGTAATAAACCAGATGAGATTACTTTGAAGTGTATACCATTGAAGGATGATAGAAGGAAAGCAAAGGTGGTTAATATAAAAACTGTATATATATTTGTAAGGATCTGAAACTCATAGATGTGTATCCTGAAAGGAAAACATTATCACAAACTCAAATGAAAACTTTTGGGATTAAGAAATCACCCAACCAATGAAACAAACTCAATTTCCTGTGTGTTTCACACAGCTAGTAGCTTCTGGCAGAAGTAGCAGTTTTTCAGGTGTATGTTTCTGCTTCTTCCACCATAGTAGTGTCTGCATCAGATGTGTCAATTGGATGTGTGGGAACAGGCAGATAAATTACTTCTTGGATCTGCTTGACTGTGGAGATTTTAAGGATATGGCAGATTGTAACAAAGCTTATCATTATGTAATAATTTATTTCTTTTTTGTTTCTGGTTTAGTTTCCTTGATCAGGTAAAAATCGCAATAAAATAATGATGGCGAATTCAACCTACATGAACTTCAGGGGAAAAATGATCTGAATTTTTTTGTCTTGTAAAACACTTTTTATGATGGAAAATTTGCCAGCTTCATAGATACTTAGGAATCCATTTCAGAAACAGTGTGCATGACTGGATGCCTGCACATGTTCTTTGGAAGTTTCTCTGATATTCTGTACTAGGCTTTGAAACTTCTTTCTTTTCAGCTGTTTGCATATAATTTTAAGCTTGATCGGGGTAACAAGGTATTCTTTCCTGTCCCTGACCCTTGAATGTGACTTCAGGAACATATGAAAAATAATTTTCATATCACTTGTTGCTTTGGATAGCAAAGCAAGGACAGAAGCCTCTGCAGGGGTGAGAACCATGCAAAAATACCTGAGGAGACTTAGTGGAAACATGGCCGCTATACATCAGAAGGAAAGATACTGGAAAATAACATTTTTCTGGCTTGGAAAATTAGTAATAGTTTTCTTTGGTTTCAAAATAGAGCATCATTAGATAAATAATTTTGTTTTAAAACAATTTTGTTTAACAAAAAGCCCTCTGTAGAGCTTTCTTCTTTCAGATGCTGGATATGGCAAAAGTGACGCACTGTAGCAGCATTGCATCAATTTTGGCATTTTCTTTCTGAAAATGATGAGTAATCAATATTTTGGAGTTGGTAACCTCTTGCCTTGAATTTACACAATGAGATGTGGAAAATAAATGATGCATTTTTACAGCTGTACTTTTACAGTTTATGTATGGTAAGTATAGGAAATGATGCAAATGTGCTTTTAGTTTTCTAGTTTACACTGGACTTACTTACATTTGCCTGTGTTTATAATGATAAATTGATGTTGAAATGGTTTGACTGGAAACAGCTGTTGTGCTGAGGAATTGGTCTGACATTCGAATAAAACAGAAATAACATTTACTGATGAAGTTGTGGAGGGGAAGCTTTTAAGAGAGGAGAAACGAAGGCAGTAACTAAAGGCAGCCATTGAATACGAGGTAATCAGGGGAGTATGTTCGGAAAGGCTCTGGAGCCAGCCTTTGACTTACAGTATGGAAAGCTTCCTGTGAGATTCTTCCTGCTTCCTCTCCCTGACATGGTTTCCCATTGGAAAATGCTAAGTTAAAGTAATAACAGAACTCATATAGCATATCCTGTCTACTCCTCCCTTTCCCATGTCGTGTCCTTGACATGAGCAACAAAACAAAGGCACAAAAGTGCAGCAGGAAAAAATCCTTTTATGTGCGACCCTCTGGGAAATGTGTATAATTCCATTCACAGCCACTGCTGATATTCTGTGGGTAGACTGTTGAGAAGGTGTAAATGCTTTTAACTTCCACTCTTAAATAAAAGGTGCTTGGTGTCACCAGAGTCTTGGCAGTGACTTCACAGGGTGGGACTGTGGCCACTTTGTTGTTGCAAATCTGTAGTCAAGCTGCTTCAACTGTGCTAGTTGGGGTTTGCAGTGCTACCAACAAAAGAGGAGACTGTTCTGATGCATGTATTGCTCTGTGCACGTGAATGTTAGATATACTGTACTGTACTCACATTGCTGAGCAGCTTCTCCTTGGGGCCAGAGCTCATGTAAGCTGTGCAAAGAGCTCAGCAGCTTGGTCCAACCAGTGGTGCTGCAACAGCATTGCTTCCCTGAGCTACTAACTGATGTACACTGTATTTACAGCTCTGTGAGAACCTCTGACAATTAGTAGTTGATTTAACTGGGAAAGGTATGGTTTGCCAAATCAACCAGTTAATTTTTGCAGAATATCTGTTTGACAAACTTGCCGGTTGGAATAGAGGTTTGTCCTGGACTAGGGACTTGATGAATAGGGGTTGTGTTCCTTCTGATTTGTCTTGGCTGTCAATGGCCCCTTCCTGCTCTAGAAAACTGCAGTGTTGTTCCACAGGCCATTAGCTTTAGGGAGGGAAAGAGGAAAAGCCCAGATCCTCATTACAAAACATCTCCAATCATTTCTGTTCAGACACGTTGCTGTTCAATTTGCATTTATCAAAGCTGTGTTGTCAGTTATCCTGTACATAAGTGCTGTTTTGCTTCTTTCCTTTGGAAGTCAGGATTCCTAATCCTCAATCTTGCTGTCTTTCCAGAAAACTGTTGTGTAATGTCATGACAAAATGTCATGTTTTGCCGTCAGTGGCTGTTCCACATCAAAGATTAACTACTCTTTTCAGGCTCAAGTGATGCAGAGGGTGATGGCATAAGCATGGAATTTTTGTGCTGGCCTCTGCTGAGCATCCTCTTTTTTTGTGCAGTTTGCAAAGTAGCTTCTTTAATTATGAAAAAAATAAATTATTTTAAATTAATAATAGGGTTAAAATGTAAATTGTAAGTACATTGCAAAGAAAAGATACTCAAAAATCTGAAAATCTCCTGTGAAAAATATGACCTGTTTGAAATCTGAGCTGTCCTGAGACTGTGGACTTGAAAAGATAGCAGGGGGGCATGTTGAATTAGTGGCAAGTGTACAAATCTAGTAGTTAGCTGTATAATTTTAATTACAGACAGGGTGAAAAGACTAGAAATGGCTCTCTAGTGAAAGTAATTTTTTTTTTTTCACATTGTGTAATCCAGAGACTATGTATAGCAATGAGTCTTGCAAAAAAGCAAGTTAATATGCAAGGATCCCTGTACTCTGATTGGTCAAGTCTAAGCTGCAATGAAAGATTGTGCCCTGTGATTATGGTAAAAACTGCATATGCTGCTGTCCGCGGGAATGCAGTCACATCCTCTATCTTTGTACCATTGTACAGATAAGAATATAAGAGTTGATTTGCAAGTGGAAATAGTAAGCGACAGTAATATATACCACTCATAGTATTTTGCATGCAGCTGTAGTTTTTTTATTGTTCTGTTTTTTGCCACACTCTTCCCAAAAGTGGTGTTGCTTTTGAGTATGAATTGTAAATTGTTTCTTACTGGTCTGTATTTGCTGTGAACAGCAGCTGGAAAACCACAGAGCATTAGAAATTATATTTCTTGCAGAATAATAAACTTTTTCACAAGATGTCATATTACAGCAGAAGTGGGAAAAGTTTTTTCTGCAGGTCTTAAAACTTGTTTTGATACTGTGAGCTCAAAAGTTTTCTGTTTTCCTTAGACTGATAGAAGATTGCTTTTTCCTATGAACATGCTTGCATTGTATCCTGAGGACATTGGTGATATGTTTCCATTATGATTGCTACTGTAAATAGTTCAACTTTGTTTTCTGAAGACATCCTGCATTTGTTCAAGAACAGGTATCTTCTAAGGGAAGAAATCATACAAGTGCATAGTAGATGAAAAATAAAATAAGGAAGTGCATCAAATGCCCCGAAATTTCATCTGCTATGAATTAGCTTTTTTTGGGAAAAGACACTTCTAATTCTCTCCCTTGCTATGTATCTGGCCTTCGTGTTTTTAATTTTTCTTCTCACCGTAAAGTTAAAAATGTTTGCTCAGTTGTTGAAGTTAGTTTGCTGAATATCTTGCTGCTACAGCTTCTTTATAGTCTGCTGTCTTAAAAGGAGTTCGAGATTGTGTTAATGTGTAATTAAAGCCATAAATGCTTTTGGAAAGGCTGTTCTACAGCATCCTTTAGATACTTTTAAAGTAAATAGTGCTTTTAAATCAGCTTTCTACTGCAATGCTTGTATTTTGATCAGTTTGATTATATTGCACACAAGTCATAAAGCTATTTATATTCCATCATATGAAGACCTTCAAGTGCCACTTCATTTTTGTTTGCAAGGATTTATATTGTACAAAACTGTGTTGAATTTTTATAGGGTTTATATTGCTGGGTATTATGTTGTTTAAGAGTACAAAACAACAGTGTTAATAGATGCCATAATTTCATACTGTGGTTCCACTGGTCTGAATGTGTATGAATATACATACATAAATTTCAAAAGGTAGCTTTAAAGTAACTAGGTGTTGTTAGTATCTCAAATGCTCTTTGGGCAATAAACTTTTAGGAATTGGTCAAGATGAGAGAGGGGATGTCAAGGATATCTTTTGTCCTGGTAAGCAGAGACTACACACAGCTATCACATTAACCAAGACTTTAAAATTCTGTTTCTGGTATTGTCATGATTGCCTATGTGAGTGTTGGTGAACCTCTGGTACCTCCGCTTGCAGAAGTGTTTGTTCTAAGGCTTTCCAAAGTTGCAACTTCAATTTTTTAGCTGTATTTGATATTACCAGTTAAAGTGCTAGACCTACCTTGTTTCACTCAACCCTTCTGACGTCCTCTTCAAGACTTATGGTTATTGACAACAAGATTTGTGTTTCAGATGCTTTTGCCTGATCTTTATAAGAGTTGTGTGTTGGTTTTTTCTCTGCTTGAATTTATTGGCTATGAAAGAGAATGAATCTACTAAGAGAGAGGATCTTGGGGAGAGAGCAGCTTGGGTCATATTGTGGGATGTTAGGGGGAAGTAACTGTTGGTTTCAGTGGTTCTAAAATGCTTTTCATGGTGACATCTCACTTGACTTTGAAAAAAGATGACTCCAAAAAGGGTCAAGTGTAGAAATATACACCTTGACATACCAGATTAAAAAGCAGTAGCATGAGACTCAAATACTGGACTTCAGCCTCACAGGAAAGAATAATATAGGCGTCATAAACGGGAGTTCTAAATCCAAATAACCCATGAATAAAAAGGTCAAAATGTATGTTAAAAAAAAAAAAAGGAAACACAAGTTAAAAAAACTCCTGAAAAACAACTGCTGGGGAATGAGCTGTGCTGAGCTGATGAAAATATGAGGCTCTAGGACTGTTGAATAATAAGCAAGAAAACCACAATAAAAGAAACTGAGGTTTTAGGTGTGTGTTTTGCTGAGCCTGTAATGTAACATTAATTCATGTTTTATAAGCTATTACCTTTCAATAAGAATTTAGTCGATGGTAAATCAGATTCAGGTAGAGAATATGAATAAAGTTCTTAGTAAGTATGAAATGTGAATATATTTGGAAATGCTACTGGAACTCTTCCTCATGATGGTTTTTATTATTCTATCTGCTTTTATTCCCAAATCTCACAATAGTGGCTCAACTTTCAAACTTCCCGGTGAGACACAAGCTATTTTGTTTTTCAACAGAGTAAACCCACATGTAAAATGCAAACAATTTAGTGATACTCTACAGCAAGTTCTAAACAAGATCTTGTGGTTCTGAATCACAGTGCCTTGGGCAATTGGTGTCCAGGCTTTTGAATATTTGCATTAACCTTCTGCTCTTTTTACTGTTGAAATTAAAACATAAGTAGAAAAAAATCTGTTGTGATTGCAAATTTGTTTGTGAATTCTAGCATGGGATTCAGAAAAGAGAGGCTTGTTTTGTGGCTTCTTTTGTGGGAGTTAGGGATTTTCCCTTTTAAAATTCTGTAGTGTAGGAAACTGTTTCCTGAGGAAGGAAGATGTTAATTTGCTCAAATTCTTGAATATTATTGCAAGGATTGTCATTCATTTCATATTGCCACTACTGTCTTCTTTCTGGCCCCTTTCAAGCTTTTTTTACAAGGCTTCTTTAGGTGAGATAGATGAGCCAGGTAAGCTGACATCTTTTTTTTCTTAGCATCCGGTTCTAATGAAGTAACCTTTTTTTTTTTTTTCCATGCTGTGATATTGTGTGTGACTAGGGTTCAGGATTTTTTATTTTTCATTCCCTGTTCTCTCATTGCTAGAATACTTTTGTTAAAAAAGCCACTTGTGTTACATTTCAGCATGTGTGTTGCCTGTTTACTGTAAAAACTGTTGCAAGGAAGGTCATCTTAGGAAGAGGTAGAGGACTGAAAAGAAAGAGTATGTAGCAAATGTGGTGCCAAAACTTTTATTTATTTATAGAAGTTATAAATTTTTACTATTATATGCTCAGTATATTGACCTATTGCAGGTCTTTGTGTTGCTGTTTAGGCACTAGACATAGCTGTATTCCTTAGATCTTAAACTGACTTAAGTGAATTTCTGATGGCTTTGTCTGTGTTTTGTACTGAAAACAGACTGCTTACTTGAAGAGTAGGCTTTGAGTCTTGGTGGAGTTTTGCAGGAATTATTTGGGATATTGAAGAAGGTCTTCCTGTAAAGGTCTTTTTCAATAGCTGTTCTGGGTTTTTCAAAGTTGAAATGCCTCCTTTTAAAAGAAGGGCATGATTGAGAAAAGTGCTTTATAGACAAATGAATTAATGGATTTGTGTTGCTGATGCAAGGCTTCATGGCACAAATTCGTGAAGTATAGGAAGCCTCAGAAACAGGAAGTCTCCCTTGATGCACAAATGTCTCAGCTTTTCATGTTCACATTATAAAATCATAACAAATAGAGCTGAAAGGAGTGAGAGTCATCTAATTAGTTCCTGACTCAAAAGTAGAATGAACTATGACCAAACTCGTTCTGACCAGACTGCTTCTCTAAAAAATCCCATCAGATTCCATAAACTACTCTGGCAAATGCTTCTTGAGCTCAACTAGCCCTATTTTGTACTCACTGTTTTTTCTAAGATCTAGCTTAAATCTCCTGATAATCTCTTTTGCTTCAGTTTAAGCTCTTTAGGGCTAGGTTAGATGGGTCTTTGAGCAACCTGGTCTAGAAGAAGGCATCCCTGCCCATGGCAGGAGGGTGGGAGCTAGATAATCTTAATGGTCCCTTTCAACCTGAGCCATTGTATGATTCTACGATTCTTTGTCTTACAGATAGCAAGAAGGAAAAAAAGGTCTGTTCCTTTGTTGTTTGAAAATTGCTTGTAACGTGCTTTTTCAGCTTTCTGTAAATTCACAGGTGGGTCATTACGTACAGAACCCCGAAATTATACCCAAGGTGAGGAGTTATGTGGCACATCACACATAAGGTTTGTGTGGCTCTTTTGCCTTACTTACTTCAATAAAAACAACAGTCAGAAGCTGGTTATTATTTTTCTGCTGGACCTCTTAAATTGCTTGATGAGGATCACTTACTGGTTAGGCACTCTGTCAAGCATACCTGGAAAGACTTTTAAAACATATGTTTACCCATTATTAGCACTTGATTTTGTTTGACCATAGAAATAACATAAAAATACTTGGGTGTTCTTGGAATAGTGGGTGAAACCACAAAACAGATTCAATGTTTTTTCTTTCCTCTTTGACAGACTTAGCAGTTGTGACACATCACCTCTTCTGAAGCAGTTGGGAAGATTTTTACAGTGACAGTATTGAATCAGGGAAGGTCAAGGAGCAGATCACATTGAGTGCTGTCATGTGGCACTTTCAGGACCAGGGATCAGGCCCAGCCAGCATGGGCTTTGAAAGGCAGATCCTGCTTGACCAATCTGATCTCCTTCTATGACAAGATGATGCACTTAATGGATCAGAGGCTGTGGATGCTATCTATCTGTACATCAGTAAAGCCTTTGAAATGGTTTCCCACAGCATTGGTTTCTCATGGCTTGGACAGGAACACTCTTTGCTCAGTAAAAACTGTTGAGATAGCTGGGCCCAGAGAATGGTGGTGAATGGAGTTACATCCAGTTGGCAGCCAGTCACCAGTGGGGTTTTCCAGAGTGCAGTATTGGGGCCAGTCCTGTTTAATATCTTTATTAATGATCTGGACACGGGGATTGAGTGCACCCTCAGTCCATTTGCAGATGACAACAAGGTAGGTGGGAGTGTCAATCTGCTGGAGGGTAGAAAGGCTCTTCAGAGGGAATCTGGACAGGCTGGATTGATGGACTGAGGCCAGTGATATGAGGTTCAACAAGGCCAAGTGCTGGGTCCTGCCCTTGGGTCACAGTAACACAGTGTAGCACTACAGGCTGTGGAAAGAGTGACTGGAAAGCTGCCTGGTAGAACTGCTTGACAGCTGCTGAATATGAGCCAGCAGTGTGTCCAGGTGGCCAAGAAGGCCAGTTTCATC
>VXAY01001197.1:576158-612953 GCA_013399855.1 Oxyruncus cristatus | reverse complement strand
CTGTGCCTCACTCCACCTTTTATACCGGAAAACACCGGGTTACGTGGCTGCAGCCCGGGGGCCGCAGTACTGCAGCTGGAAAACATTCGGAGTTCTAGTCGGAGGAGGATTCGTGTCTCGGCGGAGAGCTGCTGTGCCGCGTTGTTGTGGAAACACAGCTTGCGGTCTTAGTTTTAAGATGTAGTTTAAGATAGGGAGCCCTCATTCCTACTGGAAATGGACAGGTTTTAGGTCCGTGCCGCAATGGAAGGGTATGATGAAGGGAATCTATTGAGCAGGCTGAGAAGTGACTGGGACAAGTTTAGAAATTCTAAAGTCAAGGGGACAGAGGGGGAAAAAGCTGCTTTTGTTTGGGATTTTTTCCCTCCACTGTTTTCCCTGCTGTTATCATGCCTTCAGTACAATACGGGGCAATGTGATAGCCAGGTGATTTGTGAACATCCACAGCAGTTACTGAGAGACTGTGTGGTCGAGGTACAGGATGCTGGATGGAGCAAGAAATAAAACCTAGAAGCAAGTGCAGCTGTAGGTTAAGGAGAGCAGGGATGGCCAGACCGTGTGGTCATAAGAGTGCTGAGGGGCTGCACTGCTGGCAGTCAGCACTGCAGAAGGTGACAGCTGGTTCAGTGTAGTCCCTTGGCCTGTGTGAAATTGTTCAGTGTAACACCTCCTGCAACCTAGGCACCTTAAGCACAGTGGAAGTTTTGGGTGTGTGGGTGCCCCAGCCTGGGTGACATAGTAGTAGCAAGAAATTAGTGTTTGTGTCAGCGCAGAGGGATGTAGAATGTAGGAATAGAAAGGCAGCATTTCTGCCTGCAGCCCACATTTCTAGGGTTTTGTGCTATGGGAAGCTGAGAGAGAACCACCTTCTGCAGTGCTGCTGCTCTGCAGGGAGGGTGACAATCCACAGCAAACTTCACACTTGGCTAAACTGGGGAGAAAAAGGGGAAAGGAGGATGATAGGGAAGGTCCACAGTAATCTATTTTGTTTGCAGTTGTCTTGCAAATCTGTACAGCTGTTAGGCTCTGTATGATTTGCCTCAGTTCTTTTGTGTTAGGGTGTTTAAAATTTAATTTTTGTAGAAGCAAACTACTTGTGTACATGTGGATAATGTGTGATAGAGCTGTTAGTCCCTGTAGAATTTGTGTGGAAGACACGTGCATAAAAACTGTCATACTTTGTACCTGCTTGGTTGGGTCTCCAGCATTCAGTAAAAATGTAATCTTCCTTAGTGAACTTGTGGAATAATTGGCATGTTTATGAGGATTTTTCACAGGCCCTGATGGTTAAATGCGGGTTTAAAACATTTTGATTTCCTTACAATCTTTTTTTTCCCTAGCTGAGTGTGCTTGCTGCTATGTAAATGGTTCTTGTCAACTGCTGGATTCTATAGTATCTTGTAACAGTGGGATTTTGTTGTATAGTTGCATTTGGAGGACAGGGGAATATTTTTATTTTGTTTGTTTTGAAGTAGCCATTCTTTTAGCATACTTACTGTTTTCACAAGTGCTTCGTCTCCAGATCATTGTACGAGTTTTCTTGGAGAAGGAACCTTATCCAACTTCTTTCTGACTGGGGAGTGTTTGCAGAAGAGAGGGAGCAAAGTTGTCACTGACTTTTCAAGGCAGGGTTGTTTTCACATAGCTAATTCTTTGAAATAGGTGAAAGATTTTTTGAGGCAAAAAGAAGTTGCTTGTGGCATCTTTACTCCTCTGGTTGCTTTTCTGGTGTTTCTATTATCTTGATTAAGCTATTAGGTGCTTTCAAAAAAGACATGCCAGGAAGATAGATTTGTCTTTTGTTAGATTTGGTTTGAGAAGAGAACCAATGTAAATACCTTTCTGTTAGACAGTTATGTCCTTGGTGGGGGCAGATTCTGAATTGTCTCACCTTAGGTCTTGTACTGCAGAGCTCATGAAGAAAGCTGACAAGTGCCAAGAACTACAGAAAAGAGTGATTCTGAGTATATCTGAGAACAAACAGAGTCTAGAGGAAACGTCAGGATGCAAACCAAAAAATTAGGCCAGCACTGAAATCCAGTGGCTCCAGATGAGAAAGAGACTGATGTTTATCTGGAGAGAAAAAATAAAAACCAAGAGTTCTTAATTCTTTATTTAAGATTTCATTGTTCAACAGTGAATCAGTTTTCAGACTCAAAGGAATGAGAATTGGCAGAAATATCTGGGTAGTTCTGAGCTAGAGCCTGGATATCTTGTTGTTTTATTGAAATGGTCTCATACAAGGAATCAAGTTAGCGCCAAGGGCTGATGGTGTGTTAGGGGCAGGAAATGCAGCTGGGAAGGGACACAAAAAAGGATGAGCCTTTTGACATCAGTGAGTGTTAGTTGTCTCATGACACCCACCTTTTACTGCATCTGTTAAGGCTTAGTATAGACTGAAAAATGTTCATTCCATGCACTTTTGTTTTGTAACATGAAGGAAAAGGTCATCAATCTTTACTTTCACTGGAAATGTTCCATTACAATGCCTTTTAGATCATTTCATGAACCAATACAGAGTACTTGTTTGTAGCAGCACTGTAAGTCTTTACTTGCAGCATGGTAATGAAGTTTTATTGGTATTGTTTTCAAGATTTAAGGAAAGTAGTGCATGATAAGGCTAGTTCTAAAGTTTTTGTAGAAAATAGGACAGCTAATACAAAGGAAAGTGATCAAGGGGGGTTCTGTTCATATTGTCTTGTTGCTAATGAACAATATACTGAAAAAAGATGCTACTTAGTACAAATCATTTAGTTTCTCTGAAAGAGAGTAGTGAAGTCTTGAGAATTGTTTTGAAAGATTATAAAATTATCTACTGTGGAGGCCTTAGAGAATTTGTTCAGCTGCTGAGTAAATACTTTATTTGCTGACATCAAATTTCCACATTTTCTAGATCTTCTGGGTTGTCCCCACCTGTTGCTTTATCATCTGTTTCTTCTAGCTCCTTTTAATTGCTGTTTGTCCCAGAAACAGAGGAAAAGTATAATGTTGAAGGAGGAATACTGTTAACTCAGAAATTTTGATGCTATAGTTAAACTGGTCTAAAGATTTAAATCCAGAAAATGGATCACTTTTTAAAATGAGGTTATTTTTTTCAGGTCATACAATTCCTGTATTGCTTATGTAAGCTGTATTGCTAGCAAAAGGGAAGTTTTGTGTTTGCTTCTCTTACAGGTTTGTGATTTTCAGGTCTTGCTGTTCTTTCATACCTTGTTGCCTGATTTAGTAATCTCTTCTGTATCCATCTTGGCCCTGTGTTTTTCTGATAACCTTTGTTCAATTGCTGTGACTCCTTTTCTCATAGGATTGTATTAAAATATTCAGAAGATTCTCTTAAAATTGTATTGTTCGTCTTCAATGAAAGTGAGTCAATCTTCATGAGACTTCCATGAATGCTCTTGCACTTCTGGCATTTTCCAGATGTTAAAAACTTTGTCCTTGTCCACATGAAGCTGATGCACTGTTAATATTAGACCTAGAAGCCTCTGGTCCAAATCAGGATGTCTACCAAGGCAGCATTCCAGTGCCAACTTTGCATTTCCTGGTTCAATAAAAGTTGCTGAGAATTTCTCATGAGCTTTTCTTTCAGTTTGTCTTCCACCTCAAAGAAGGTGTGTTGGCCTGAACTGGACTGTTGCATCTAGGAGACCTGTATGATCAGTTATCAAGGCACAAATTTTGGGCCAAATTTTGTTCACAGATGTCCCCTATCATACTTTTGGGCATTACTGTATTTGTTTTTCCAGATCATGAATTAGTCTTGCTCCTTTTCATATTAGTGATTGACAAATGCCTTACTCTAGATAGGAATTGTTTGGTACATTTGGGAAATGAAGAATATTGTGTCATTAATATGTACTAAATAATCCCTAAATAGTGAAATGAAAGTGTGCAAGATGGAGCATATGTCTTCTATCTGCAAACTGCTATTTGAAATATGCTACTGGAAGCAATTTATCATATTTAAAGTTTGGAAAAATCATGGAAAAAGTGTGCTTTATATGATTTTTATATGCAAGTTATTAAATGTAAACTGAATCTTCAGGGGAAGTTTTTTTAGAAGACTGTATTGTCCATTAACCACAACTGTTTCATTTTGCTACATGGAGAGGACGGACATTTGTGTTGTGGCTTCCTGAGGACTGCAGGTCAGGTAGAATTCATTTGTTTTATTTTCTTCTTGTCTCAGCTTGAAGTTATCTCATATTTAAGACTGTTCATGTCTGTTTGGCACATGAGAACATCTCCAAGACTCTTATAGACCTCATGTAATTCAGAATCATTCCAGGCTTTTTTAACTAATCTGTTCTGAATTTGACCTGAATAACATTAGAAATTACTTGGTGCACTTTTTCAGTTTTTTTTTTCTAGATTCCCACACTGTGCTTGGTACTAGCTTGATATTAAATAACATAACAAACTAGAAAGCTGTTGACATCTTATGTTTTCGTTTCTAGCAAGTATTGTTTGTTTAAGATTTATCTCCTGAGAGAAGGGATTGCTTCAGAGAAATATGCTTGCCTTCACTAGCCTAACAATTGGTAATCTGTTCCAGTGTGGGTGTGTATATGCACACTCTTATCTGAAATGTTTTCTCAGCCGTGAGGTTCCCTATACTAAGTTCCCAGATGGGAAAAGAAAGTGTGGTTTCAGCAGTAACTGATCTTTTTCTGAATGGCAATTTGGTGCCTGTCCTTTCTTTCAAGCTCACCACACTTAGGATTAATTTCCTCTACTGCATTGGTTTGAATAAAAGCTGTCTAAACTGCCACCCAGTAATGGTCATCTATAGACACCAATTCTTGAGTTCATGCAGAATTTACAGACCTGTTTGCATGGACACATAGACTATTTTTGGATCTAAATAAAAGAAAATATTGTTTATTACTTCTTAAAATGGTGTAAAAGCTGTTTGAGTCAAACTGCTCTGTATTAGGATCTGGTTTTGCTTGCTTCACTGACTAAATTACTGCTGGTGTTTTGTGCCTTTCTGGGCACTCTCAAAACAGTTCACTGAGCTCTAGTCAGAGTTGGGCGTATCTATTAAAATTATAGGGGGCTGCATGCATGTGACCAGCGTCAGCGTAAGTTAGTCTGGAAAACCCTTTACTATTTGTTATGAGAGGCAAACAGGACATCTTAACTCTTGGATTTTAAGTTCTCTGAAGTGATGCCTGCAAGCAAAACTGAATTTCCTCTGTGGAAATCTAGATGTGTTTTCTATGGAATTTGGTGAGATGCACCAAACCTGGAACAAGAATCTAATGTTTATAAAAAGTTTTCTGAAGTGGACAGCCAGATGAAGTACACTGAAGCCAATACTTCTGGAGGACAATTGCTTCTGTCCTCCAGACTTACTCTATTTGGCACATGGGAGTCGAGGAGCAAAATACTTCCTCACTTCCGTTCAGCTGCAGGGACAAAGGAACATGCTATGACCTCTCAGTGGTAGCAGGAGTAGCAACCATATCACTTTTAACACCTGCAGGCCTCCTTTCTTCCCCTAACCAGTTCCTGTGGCTGGCTTCGTGTCTGGGAGCAGGGAGGAAAAGGTAGAATTACAAAATGGTGTTCCTGTTCTTCCTCTGCCTCCTTTCTTCTTCCTCTTGCAGAAGTGATTTCTGTTTCTGCATATTTTGAAGTCCCTGTGACTGGCTAGGTAAGCAGGAAGCTTTTTCTGTTGCTCTGTCCCAGAGGAGATCCTAAGGAAAGGTTTGCTTTTCTTCTTGGGCTTGCCATGCACCAGGGTTCTGGAAAAAGGTATTTCTGTTTCAGCATTGAAAAGGTTTGACTGTTGTCTTTTAAATGGGAAATTATGAACTTTTTTATTTTCTTTACTTTGTGCTGTTTGTTCTTTCTGAACTGCTTAAGGTTAATAACCCAAAATCAGCTTATAGCAGTTGTAACTCGGTGAACTCTGTATTATCCCTGTCAGAGCTACTTCTCTGAATGTGAGTTATCTTCATGTCTGGATGCTTCAGCATCCTATAGGCTTCTGTCAGCTCTGTGAAATGTTAAACAGCACATGATGGCACTTGTGGAATCAAGCACTGAACTACTCATCTCAAGGATGTCTGCTGCTGTCTCTCTGTTTTAGTAAAGCTGTGGTTGCTGGTTATCCAGACAATATATGTTGGATATCCAAATTAATAGAAGTAAATCCAAAAGGTTTTATTCTGATTACATTTATTCATAAAAAATTTACTGTTATCCTTTAAACTACAACACTGTTTTAGGGTGAGAGTCAAAGAATTTAATTTGTATTTGGGTATTTTCAGTAGTGAAAAATCCACTATAGTCTGGGCAAGAAGTTCTAGTGTTCAGCTGCCTCTCCTTTAATGAATGCCTATTGCATTTTTGAGGAAAAATTGCCCTTACTCTTTATCTTGTAAGGCAAATTTATGAATTCCTCAAACCCTGAATTATCAGAGTTTTGGTTTTTTTCTGCTCCTTCACTCATTCTAATGACTCTTCCCTTACCTATTTGATTCTGTTTTTCTCCAGATTGAACATTCTTTGGGGGCATTAGGACAAACAACAGCAGTGCAATGGGATTATTCTTGTGTCAACTGCAGACATCATAATTTCTTTCTTTTCCAAATTGGCAATTCCCTAATCTCCAAAGCAGATATTAGTCCTTTTAGGCTATGAATGATTCTTATAGGTGCTTCATGCAAATTTAGTTACCATGCCCAAAAACATTTTCAGAGGCATTCTTTCCAGGGCAGAAAATACAGTAATATACTGCTATTCAGTACCTGTGCTCAGAATAGTCAACGTGGCCTGCCATTTGCTTTCTGCAGTCTTCTCTCCAAGAAAGCCACTGCACGTCCAGTCACTTGAAGCGGGATTATCCTCTGTAGATTTGTTCAAGCAGTGTCTATTCTGTGTTACATTACTGTGTTAGTGGACACCTAATAATGTATTAACAGGCTGTGTTTTTGTTTTTTTATCAGTGTTCTTTTGCTACTTCTGATGATCTTGAGCTTCTTTGGGATGGGTGCTCTTAAATATGAGACAGTATGGCTAGATCCCATGGGATCACACTAGAAATGCATCACTCCATGAAAGCGCCTTGTTTACACCTGTATCCAGGAGTCCATAAATCAAATAAACATATACAGTTTTAAAAGTGCTCTGTTGATATTGGATTGTTCTAATTGATTAAGCAAAACATCCTAGCATGCCAAATTGAATATATTGCAGAACGTTAAGAATATTACATAAAGACATACTTTTTTTACACCCAGTTTAAGAACAGGTAATCTATTGTCTACACACCTGTTGTTTGGGATTTGTTGCGTAATTTAATTTAATTGTTCCTAACCAAATCTATCATCAGCTATTTCAGTACAAAAAATTTATTTTTCTTCACAAAATCTACTTCAGGCTGACAGGCCTGTAATTATTTAGTGCATCCAATTTGTCTTTTGTAAATATTGACATAGCAGTTCTGTTCTTGCTGTTCTGTGAACTTTCCCAGTTACAGTTTTTCAAACCCTAATGACAGTAAACATTACCAGTCTAGCTGGTACCTATGCCATCTCTTTGAGCATGCTTGTATCCAAGTTATCCAGCTTTGCTGATGTAAAAGTGTCCAATTAATAGCTACTGTTTAACATCATCTTTAGTTAGTGTTGAAATGGAAACTATTTCATCATCATCATAAGAATGTTGTTTGCTTTTTCTCAGACACATGTGTGTATTAAACTTCTCACACTTTTCTTTGTTATTGTCAGGAACACTACAATTTCTATCTAATAATGGATTTTTTTTTTTTTCCAGCAGAAGAGTTCACTTTAAAGACTGTTTGCTTAACAATTCTATTTACTGTCTTCTCATTCTGTTGTTTTGCAAGTTACATAATTTTCTTTCAGTATTAATTTCCAGAAATCATCTTGTGTTGAGGGAACAACTGATCCTGTTAATGAAGTGAGATGATTTTAATTCATCTTTGGCAGCCTGATTAATGTCTTTTGTGTAAGAAAAATAAAACAACCTAGGTAACTTTCAGTGTGAGCATCCTGTTGATGATAACTAGTTCTTTATTAGAGGCAGGTTTTCCTTCTCAATCTCAACATAGAAGTAGACCTGTGACCTTAGATGTTCGTTTTGGACTGAGAAGATCTTTCCTTATGAAGAAACCTGTTTCCTTTTACTTGGTGTACAGAACCGTAAAGAAGTGATTATTAGGTTTGTTATTCATAAGTGCCTTGGGCTAGGTGGAAAGCTGATCATCTTTTTTTCAGATATAAAAAGGGGAAACTACCAAAAGAAGCATCATCTAGATTTCAGTTTCAAAATTTGGCTTTTCTAAAATCAAGACTTTAGAAGTGTCTCTTTACATGTAGTGTTTTCCTTCATCCCTGTGTGGTGGTTTAACCCCAGCCAGCAGCAAAACCCCACACAGCTGCCTGCTCACTCCCCCACCACTGTGCCCAGGGAGAGAATTGGAAGGGTAGAAGCTACAAAACTCATGGTTTGAGATAAAGACAGTTTAATCGGGGAACCGAAAGCCATGCACGCAATCAAAGCAAGAGATTTATTCACAGCTTCCCATGGACAGGCCCCAGCTGTTCAGCCATCTCCACAAGAGCAGGGCCCCACCAAGGGCCCTCATTACTTGAGAAGACAAATGCCTTCATTCCAAATGTCCCCCCCTTTCTTTCTTCCCCACCAGGTTATATACTGAGCATGATGTCATATGGTCTGGAATATCCCTTTGCTCAGTTTGGGTTACCTGTCCCAGCTGTGTCTCCTCCCAGCCTCCCATGCACCCCCAACTTCCCCACCGGTGTGGGAGTATGAGAAGCAGAAGAGGCCTTGGCTCTGTGTAAGTCCTGCTCACCAATAACAAAATCAGTTCTGTATTATCAACCCTGTGTTCAGCACAAATCCAAACCAGAACCTCATACTAGCTTCACTACTAGTGAAGAAAATTAATGCCAGCCCAGCAAAAAACAGTACACTCTTTTTCACTGGTGACTTGATGTAAAAAAGAGATGTAGCTTGCGAGAAAAAGTTAAGACTTTTATCTCATATCTAAAAGTTGATTTCTATGTCTTCCAAATGAATTCTGCCGGTTGAATTTGATAGTCTAGGAGCTTGCATCTTAAAACTTGTTTGCTGATGTGTTGGAGAGTGAGAATGATCAATATGGTGAGCGCTTCCTGATGGGAACTGTATGAAAATTTAGTCTCTAGCTTTCCAGTTCATAGAACCATAGAATGGTTTGGGCTGGAAGGGACCCTAAAGATTATATAGTTCCAACTCCCCTGGCGTGGGTCAGTACATCTTCCACTAGACCAGGTTACTCAAAGTCCTATCCAGCCCGGCTTTGAACACTTCCAGGGAAGTGTTGTCCCTCCTACAGTTGGTGGGGTGACTGAAGTTCCCCATGAAGACCAGGACATGTGAACATCATGCTCCTCCTATATGTCTGTGGAGGACCTCATGCACTCATCTTACTGGTCAGGTGGCCTGTAGCAGAGCCCCCCACTATGATGTCACCCGTGAAGAAATTAAGCTGTATTTCTTTTTGTCTACCAGGTGTAGAAAATTAAGAGAAGGCTGTGACTTGCTTTGTTGGGTTCTGCAGAACAAGTATATTTGCACATTCTCTGAAGAACTGTGTTAAGAAGAAAGAGGGTTGGAGTGTGTTCAGGGGTCTTTTGGGAGACTTTTTTTATAAGATCTTAAAGATTCTTAAAGTTTCTGAAAGGTCACTTGCATTTTGATAGAATCTGTCATACAAAAACAAAAACCCAAAGCACCACAAAACGACAGCAAATGAAAACTTCTGAGTGTGTAACTTCACAATATTGTAATTACAGATTTCACAATTATTCTCACCTTTTTATTCTCACCTCAGTTGTTTTCCACATCTGCCGTCACCAAATTACTACACGTGTTAACAGGTAACCTTTTATTACCATATAATCCGTGAGACTCAAGTAAGTGTGTACTGTAATAAAATGACACTGGCCTTGTAATTGAAGTGATTATGTGGCTATTTGTATCCTGAAAAACAGTGATAGCTTTTTTGTTTTTCATAATGGAGTGGTTCAATTTGTATTTACAGATGAAGTTTCAGTAGTTTCATCATCATTACTATTATACCATATGACATGTGCACCATTAACAAAATTAATAATCTCTTTTCTTTAAATTATGTGCATCTGTTCGTAGGATTCCAAATTTGCTGTTATTGGGAAGAGCACTTTTGAAGACAAATTCTTCAAAATCCTTCCCAGTTAAACTCATTTTCTTTCAGTTAGAAAGTCATTGGCACAAGTATGTCCTTTTGCTTATATTCTACTAAATTCTTCATCATATCAGGATTGTGATTGAAATGATTTGAGCATGTCAGTAACTTTCATGGCAAATCTTTAAAGTAGCTGAATGAAATAGCTTTTTGTTCGCTAGTCCGTGGTTTATCTGCAAGCTTTATTTTAAATGGAGGTATGACTTGAATTTATAGCACTTGGTAGAAATAAATGTGTAGTACTAAAATTGGAAAAATTAATTATTGTTTTGCTTACAACACTGGGTATGTAATTTGTGTAGCCTTGTAATGTTTTTGTGTGTGTGAAAATGCATAGCTTCTCAGGATACAAACAGATTTATTAATCTCTGTATTTTGAAAAGGACTGAAAAATGGAAGAGAGACTCTGTGTTCAGGGCAGATACAGATGCACTGGTGGAAAAGCAGAAGAGGGCACTGCACAGCTACCTGATGACTCTGAGTGCTGGTGCTCCTCTGGCGAGCAGCTGCAGCTCTCTCCCCTCTGTGTTCCAATTGTATGCTCCATGAGACACCTGATTAAAGAATCACAGCCTTTTGTTTTATGTTATGTAGAATTATAGAATTATTAGAGGAGTTTACTGGTGCAGGTGTCTTTCGTGGGACTGGCTTTTCAAGGTTCTGTCTTTGATTCTGCTGGGGAGAGGTAAAGGAGATTTTTTGGAGGTGTGTGAAAGGGTTCTGCTGCAGCACTGAGCAGTAGATGGCAGTGCTGTCCTGTTGCAGTGCTTAAAGGGGAGTCATCCGAAATTTTAAATCCTGCGAAACATGCACTTCACTACGTGTCTGTTGCTGGAATAGTTAGGATATGTACTGTTGTACCTAAAATTAAGTTTGTTCTGCTAAGACAATTCTCCATGTAGCAATTTAGAGGAGACAGGAGGTTATGTGTATTTATAAACAGATACTAAGTGCATGTGTATTTGTCAGTGATCTGTTTTGTACATGATTCAGACATAAAAGAGCCTAATGCTAATATGATGCCATTTAATCCCATTGCAAATATAATGAGAAGTTACTGTGATATGTATACTCTTCCAACTTTTTTCCTCAAGGGGAAATACTTGCTTTCTGCAGAAACAACTGTTGGTTTGTGATACATGGCTCATTCCTGTAAATCTCCCACTTCCCCATATTGAAACATCTCTACAGTCTGAAAACTTGATGACTCACAGTGTATCAGTCTTTTGAGTCATAAGCCAGGGCCAATCTCTCTTGGCTTTTCAAGTACCGGAAATCTTTGTGGAGACTTTTTTACTGCTTATCCATGAGTACACTTTGAACGGAAAGACTACTTGATCACCTTTTTTTTTTTTTGTTCTAACGAGTAATTTGATTGCAAAAATAAGTTTTTTCTGTCCCCCCCCCTTTTTGTTGTTGTTTTTATTTTGCTGGAATGTTAATCTTTTGGGGGGGGGGGAAAGATGTAACTGTATTTAATCTATGTCACTAAAAATAGGCTATTACAATTGGCCCTCTGATGGCATGGTAGCAGACAGTTTTTCAGACTATTTAATCTTTGTAACAGTCTGAACTAGTATCTCTTCTGAAGTTGTTACTAAAAACTATATGTAAAGAACTCAGATATTTAAATTTTAAGACAATGGAAAATTTCCATGGAAGTACTGGATTAGAAGATCATGAGGACTGCAGTGTACTTTTTCTTTACAGTTTTATTTCAGTGATGCACCACAATATAGCTGTTGTAACTTCATAACTGTACTCTTACAAGTACATATTTCTTCAAGTTAGACTGAGAGTTTGGAAGTTTAGTTTGAGTGATATTTGTGTGTTTGTGTGCAGATTTACAGAATTTTTGCATGTCCTTTAAGGTAACTAAGGAGTTTATTTTTCTACAGTAATTTTATGAAACTTTATATTAGGGGTGCACTATTTTATGACAGGTCATTCATGTTAATATGCTAGTTCTGTTTTTTGAGAATAAGGAAATTACTAACATCGGGCTATGAAAGTTTAAAATGTAGTTTTAATAGTTCTTTTATTTCCATTGAGCTGCTCATGGTGACAGAAATAAATTTTGCCACTTGTCATTTTTTAAATTTACAAAGAAAAGTATTTAAGGAGCTAGGATTGTGATCTTACCCCAATGTTTCCTACATGAAATGCTACCATAACAGTATAGAATCATAGAATATCCTGAGTTGGAAGGGACCCACAAGGATCATGGAAGTCCAACAGAGATTAGGTTGCTTTCAAAAGATTAGAGAAAAAGACTTAAATGGTAGGATGTCAGTTTTTAAAGATTGTAGGGACTTGTATCAAAATGGTTGTTAAAACCTACCTTTGGTTCCTTGATATGTCTTCACTATCAGCAAACCAGCTTCATACTATAGTTTTTCCAGAGAGACTGGAGAGTGTTTGTTGTAAACTTTGACATTATAAAAAGAAAACAGATTTAAATAGGAAATAGTTTCAATGGTGAAAAAGCTGGGAACAATATAATTGTTGTAAGCCTAACATTAGTGGATACTTAACAGAAAAAAAAATATAGTGGATGACAAAGCTAAATGTTTTGTGCAGATTGTTGAATTGGTTGCATAATACATAATAATAAAAATTATAAGACTTTTGAAGGACAGTACTTAAAAAAGGACCCCAGAAACTGTCAGAAGTGAGCTTTGCAGGAAAAAAAGCCCACAATAATCTTTGATTTTTTTTTTTTTTAGTGGATGAAGCTTTGACAATTTAAAGTTTGCAATACGCTATATAGTATGTTTTGTACCGTGTTAAGCTGTATCATGGAAATCCATGTTTTGTTTTTTGGAAGCAGGAAAAAATTGGCTTTCGTTTTAGTTTCTGCACAGCCAGACTTACTCTTAGGTTTGTAATATTTAGAGAAGTTCAATAGGGGGCCCTTGGTGCTTTGATCTAGTGCCATGGTGCAGTTTAATGAGAGAGGGGTTTTCAATATTGTCTGCGATATTGCAAATTCTACCAGCTCTGTCTTAAATACGAAAATGCAAGATTTACACCTCAGAAACCTTCTCCTTTTTCTGGGTACTCTTTCTGTTTGAAACAGGTAATTACAAAAACCTCCGGATCAATTTTTGTAAAGGGGCACCCTGATGGGTGCCATGACTGAAGTGTGACATGAGCCTTTTCCAATACAATGGGTGGCCTAACATTCCTCGGGAAGGCCAAGCTCATTAAATATTCTCTTCTTTTTTTCCACCCTCTCCCCCTCTTCATGCACTTAGCTTGAGTTGTGCTAAGTCTGAGGTTTCTTCACTGAGGACTTAGGAAAATTGCATAGAGTTCTCAGATTGAATTTTTTATGTGTATGACTTCATGATGGCATTAGCATGTGCTTTGATCCATGTGTGAATGGCACTGGGTCGGCTCTTATTGCCATATCCAGATGGTGTTACAGGGAACAAACAGTTGTGTTTTAGGATTTCTCAATAGACTGTCTAGACTGGTCTTGCAGCAGACAGATACAGCCACCCATCAAATTAGCGTTTGTCAGATTTATGGTAATGGTTCACCAAAGCCTTCCTGTCATTGACATTAAGATTTACGCCTCCAAAGTTATTTTGTCTTCCGCAGCATGTAAAGTCTGATCATGTGTATGTGTGTGATTATCTATATGTAGATGTATATTTGCATATATAAATTTTTAACTAAAGGGGAGGAAAGCAACTTAAGAGAAGTAATTACTACGGTAAGAGCCGGGATTTTTAAAATATTTTTTTTAAGAGTGTGATTCCTACAGCTGAATTGATTAGGGAAGCTTTCCCTCACCAGTCCATCCCCTCCCTTCAAATGATAAGACGGATGTTCTGTTCCAGCCAGTGTCTCCCATATGCCCTTTTTAGAAAGAAAAACATGTATGTGGATTACTATGGCTAGATTTTGCACTTTCATGTTACACTGGAGTAATATGAGCTGCTCCCTGTACGCAGTGGGAGTAACCTTTTGACAGGCAGTATGTCCATTCTCAGTGGAAATGTTTTTCCAAGTCTGGCCAGGGCTCCTTTGATCATGCCACCTCAAATGTAGGGGTCATAGCTACTATGCAATGTAAGAACCACTGATGGTTGACCAGGGGAGAGATGGTTTTGAGAAGAGCATATTTAAAATAAGCCAAACGTTTTGAGATATCTTTTTCTTTCTATTTTTTTAGGACATCAGTAATTTATGTTGCGGTGGGAATGCTAAGCAGGATTGTTGGGGAAATTTTAAATTAAGCTGGACATGCTGGTACATTTGATGGTGGAAACAAGAGGTGGTGTAAATTTAAAATAGCTGAATTGTAGTGGCAAGCTCTGGGCTTGAACATGCCAGAGCATGTTTTAAAAATGTTTTCCTCTTACAAGGATATTTCAAGAATAGCAGAGGGAGTAATGGGATGATGAAAGGATCCAGATGTTATAGTAAACTGTATATTTGAGGAGTACTACCACTTAATGAAGAAACAATTTTACAAAATGCTTGAATTAATTTGCAAGTTTGTCTGTGGTATGTGCTTTGGAAAATCTCTCCCCTGTTTGCTATGAATAATTATTACTGATCATGAATCAGACCAAGAACTGGATGAAATATAAAGCTATTTTATGGACAGTTTTATCCTCTGCTGTTGCTTCTTTTCTTGCTTGAAGGTGCTTTGTGACATTGGAAGAAAGTAAATATATCTGGTAAATATGCAAATAAAAATTAAATACATAAATACTAAATGACAAGAATCAACTCCAGGAAATCAGAGCTGGTCCTCCAGTATGCAGTTCACTATTGCTGCAGAATGTGTGTGCTCCCTGTGCACTATTTTGGGAGCTCACAATCTCTTTGCTGTGCAGCAGCAATGTAACAGTGAACCTTGGAAAAAGCAGCTAGCTTATTCTTTGCAAATCTATGGTCAGAGGCTGTGATGGTGTAATCTTTGCGGTTTTGGTAGGTTTCTGTGGGTTATGAATTGTAGGCATGTTTGATTGTTACACAGCTTTCCTCTTTAAGTTCTTTAGTGAAAAGAATATAAGATATCTAAGAAAAAAAAATCAAACAGCAGAATAGGAATTCTTTTTATGCAGAGAAGACATTTTCTATTTTTTTATTTTTTCCCTTTTCTTTCTTCTTACTTAGGAATATTATCTATGGCTGTTTGGTCTAATAGTTTGTCAGACTTTGTTTCCCTATTGTATCTTTTCCTGTTTCAGTGGCAACATATTTTTCGCTTTGTGTTTTAACTAGAATATGAGAAACATTGTTGGTTTTCCTTTTCTTTCCTGTGATCCTCTTTTATCAAAATAAGAATATATTGCATTGAGATATTTTAATTAATCTGTTAATTTTCCATATAAACTTAATTTTAACTAATATCGAAGCAGCAATTAAACAACTGAGTAAGCACTTTAACTTCAATATGCTTTTATTCTGGTTTTAACTGGATGTTGTGAAACATGTCTGCATGTCTACACACACTAAATATAGGTTTATTTTTTTTTTTTCCAAGACCGTTATGTTATGCTTGGTTACTTTTCACTTCTTGCTCATGGTGCATTAGAAAACCTTACCCAGCCTGGGAGACTTTAGATGCAATATTTTTCTTTGAAGTTTTAAAATTGAGATTTTTCTTTCAGCAGACTTCTGGTTTTGTTTTGATATGTTGAAAACTTTGGATGAAATATTTCTTCATGTTCTCTTAGCTTCTATCAAATCAGCTTAGAAATTTTACATGGACAGATAAACTTTCAAGAATCATGAGTTCTACAGCAAGCTAATAAGAGTATTTATATAAGCATTGCTTAGTTTAATGGTTATGGTTTAGCAACTTTGTTGCTCATTGGAAGTGAATTTATTAGAGATGGGCTAAAACATTTTCTTTTCATATGTGTGTGGGTTTGGTTTCCCCCACTACCCCAAGTCTCACTTTTGGGCAGTCTAAACTTACAAAAAGTAATCGAGGGACTGATAATAAAATGTTTGGCCTGGCCAGTTCCTAGCAGGGTGGTGTGTTGTGCTGCCTGAGGTTGGTGCATTACTAGCTGTTGCTAATTCTGAGCGGCAAAGACCCGTGGTGCCACAGCGAGGGACAGTCTGCTTTGTGAGCATGTGGCTGGAGTGAAGAAGGAAATTTTAGCAGCTGCTGGTTTTAGCAGTGCCAGGTACTGCCATCATAATGGCCAGAGATGCTCCCTCCTAGTCTGTCCTTCTAGAAAGAGGTGGGCCATCTGTGTCACTGAGCTCAGGAGGTGTGTAGGCAGCGAGACTCAGGATTTTGTTGGCTTTATGCTTTGGGGACTCACTGTCTTTTTATTTTTTTTCTTTGGAAGAGGTTTTTTTTTGAGAGGTGATGAACTGGGAAAAAAGATCCTCCTATCTCCCCTTTTTGCTGACAGCCTGGAGAGGGAAGTGGGAGCAGGGAGAAAACAAACTATGGCACCTGGTGTGCAAGATACATGGGTAGAGAGTGGAGTAAGTGATGAAAAGCAAGCGAGCAGCTGAGAAAGGGACCTGATTTTTAAGAATAAATTGAGACCAGCCTGTTCCTGCCAGCCCAAAGGGACTAGCAGTACCTGCAGCTTGCCTGCCTGAACAGCAGAGCTGAGGCACTTCGCTGCTGGACTTTAGTTGGGCCACCCTTCCAGGGTCCTGGGGTCATTGCCTGCACCCTGGCTACAGTGCAGCCTGCAGTTCCTGCCACTCACTGCATCCTCTGTTCAGATGTTGGGGAGAGTGGAGCTGCTTGAGCTAACCTTGTGTCAGAAGAGAAGTCCTGTAGATCCATGGCCTTATTCCCTTATCAGTGCACACTGCCCTCACACTCAAATTTATGAGTTTTTTAAACCTCAGCTATCTGGCTTCACTGGGAAGATAAACTAGACCTCAAGTATTAACTCAGTCTGGCAACCTGCCCATCACGCAAATGACGATACTCAATAGATCTGGCAGTCCTTCAGAGCTGTCCCACAGCTCTTCCAGAAGCACAGGCAGATGCTTGATACTTTCTTTCTGCTAATATTGGAGAAGGTTCTCTTTCCCCCTTACTATAGAAACAAAGCAAAACCAACCTGATCACTGTGATACATTGTAGAGATATCTTCACTAGTAAAGAAACAGTAACTTGGCAGTTGCTATTCACCCTGTGACTAGGCTGATGTGGGTGCTTGGGTTTGACCATCTGGGCAGAAGTGGCAGTGAATCAACATGACTACATTGGACCAAGCAGTTTGTGGAAGTCTCTTCAAATTAATAAACCATTCAGGCTTTTTTTGAGGGCCCTCCCTAGTAATGGTAGCTTTTTAAGGGCACTGTCAGCTGACACTTCATATTTGTTGAAAAATGTTGTCACCTAAAACTCGTATAAATGAATTATCTAAAAAGAGCTCTGTAGAATTTCTGTTGCTTTCACAGGAAAACTGAGGTTGGAAGGGATCTTGAAAGGTCTGTAGTCTAACCTTGTCGTAAAAGAAGGGTCAGCTTAAGGTCTGACTAGGTTGCTCAAGGCTTTGTTCAGCTTAGTTCTGACTTTGAAAACCAAGTGTAAGAAACCGTAAAAGATAGGACCGCAGAGCCTGTCTGGGCACTGCTGGACTGTTCCCGTGGGGAAAAAGTGTTTTCTTCTATCCAGTCTGAACCTCTTGGGCTTCAATTTGTCCATTGTTTCTTGTCCTCGCTCCATTTGCAGCTGCAAGCATCCCTTCAGAGAAAGTTCCCAGGACACTTATCTGTGGATATCTCACTTGCTTTAGATTGTCTCGAAGATTATTCTGTGTTTATGCTGCTGTGGCTTTGTTAGATTTTATAAGTGAGATTTCTTTTAGCAGAGGGTGCAACTCAAGACTGCTCTGTGATTTTTAAGAGTTGGCAGATTCAGTATGCCACATGTAGTATAAGTACAAAATAAATTTGAACAAATAGAAATTTGTACTTTTGGCAATATTGTCGTCTGAAACATAAGGAAAAAATGTGACGCCTGATGCATTTGCATTAACAAATGCCTGTTCTGAAAGTGGGAAATGAGTGGTTTTGCAAGTAACAAAGGAAAATTTTTAAATTTTTTTTTAACATGCTGCTACATTTAATGCTCAGAGTTGAGAGACCGATTTTAATTTCACATGGGAAACTTAGGGCATCCTCAAAAGCAATAAAAAGTCAGCAGAACTAAAAGACATCAAAATGTTAATACGCTACTATTTTTACATAACAGGGCAGCCTGAAATTCATGTTAAAATATTCAGCTCTATGAAAATAGATGTCTTAATTCTCTCTGCTCTTACAGATAGATTTTGCTTTAATGGCTATCAAGTTGGTAAGTGGTTCATGTATTACTCTTGTGTTTCCTTATGACTTGTGATGATGATAAGGAAATATGAGTGGAGCTACATGATACATGAATACATGCTGAGCTACAGTCTAGTCTATGCACAATTTGCAGCGTAATTAATTTAAAAACAGTTTAGATACATAAGCACTAAAGTGTGTGTGAAGGTTCACTGCATTAAGTTAGGCTGAATTGCATCACTTATATGTGGAATACATATAATATAACACATAGAAATCATAAGAATTCACTTCTTAATTCATGTTTGCTTGCTTTTTGTCCATTACCTGAAAGATCTTAAATATCACTTGTTTGTGTGTAGCTCCACATTGTCATTTGTGCTGTCGAGAGCCTACTATGACTGTGTAAGGCACATAACTTGTTTTATTTTTAAACCAGTGAAACCCCACTTTTGAAAAGAGATTATGTCATGTTCTTTTCCTCTCCCTGGTCTGGATGCACTGTATTGCACGATATCTACAGTGATTGCTTTCTAAAGCCTGTGCCTTAAGTAGTTATTTATCTGCAACAGTACAATAGCATTCATGATGTGCAGAGCTGCATATGAATAGCCAATATTAAAAATATAGCATCAAGACCAGAAACTATTTTTTAATACAAGGCTTGATTAACAAGAAGTGTGATTTACTGAAATGAGTAACTTCTTTATTAGAGCAGAAAACTAGGAGTTGCTGGATCAGGGAAGACATGGGGACTCTAAGCTGTGGAATGGTCTGTGCCTTGATTTATCTACTTATTTATTTTACCACTGTTGTATTGATTACCTTGCAACTGACAAATAACAGAATTGGATAAAAGGAGTCTGTTGCAATTTTTTTGACTCCACCCTACTCCTAACTCTATATAAAGCAGCATTTGTTGTATGTTTCATATGTTATCTGTGCAACTTCTTAAATACCATTTTTTGTTAAGACAAAAATGTTGCAGGCATACATGCTCAAAATGCATGGTAATGTGATATGACAGTCTAGTGAAACTTAATATGGTACTCTGAGGTGGTGCTTTACTTTTTCTCTTTGTGGTCATTGAAACCATTCCTATAATCACAATGCTATTGCAAAGGAAATTTTGCTGAACTAATAATTGCTTTGCGGTTGAGACACCACCACAAGTATTTTGCTGCTGAAGTCAGCTGCAGTGGAAATGAGCCTCCCTCCCCTGATTTGGCCCATACCAGTGATCTCTCAACTGCCATCATCACAGAAATTCAGGGAGAAACAGATCCGCTCCCACGCATTAGCATTAAATCAAGCATCAGATCTTGGAAAGAATCTGCTCACAAACCAGGAGGCCGCCTGGCGTGGGTGAGCAATCTCCACGTGCCGCTTTGCAGGGCAGGTTGCCTGTTGATTCCCTTGGAATGCCTCATCCCTGGGGTGTAGCCTAGGGGTGATGAATACGTGGATAACTATGCTTGAATCCACATTCCTGGAGAAGGGGTGCAGTCTCCTGGACAGCCAAAGATGGCAAGAGTTTTTAGCTACTGTTACTATGTAAGCATCCGGGAGTACTACAAGTAGTTCCCAATTAAAACAAACAAACAAACAAACAAAAAACAACCCAAAAACCCCCAAACCAAATTGCTTCTGCACTTTTCAGGGTGTGTCTCTTCTTTCAGTAGTCTGATTTGGGAGCTGTAGCCTCCCAGGGTCTAAAATTGGCAAGCATATGCCTCTGAAGGAATTAGACTACACCGTAGGGAAGGTTCTCTTCTTTGTAGGTTGTTTTTTATGGACCACACATATGTGTACTGTGTGTTGATACTGAAAATGAAAACTTGACTGTTACCATGCAGTACAGCTTAACCTGGTATAAGGTGACTGTAGGATAAGGACGACTGGCGAATAGTGACTCTTCAATATTGAAACACTTTTCTTTGGGTGTTTGGATGGAAATATTGACTAAAGTATACTCTTCTTACAGACCTATAAATTAAAAAATCTAGTGTAATTGCTAGATGATGTGTGAAAATCCAATGAAATAGTACAGGACTCTAGAGATATTGAATATCTCTAGAACTTTCAGATGCTCACTCAGCTTTCTGAGTGAAACTTTCCAGCCTACTGCAAGTTCCATGAGTTGAGAATGAACAAAGCCATGTGCTTATTCTCCACAAAGTGGAGAATGCCCATGCTAATGAGTATGAAATGCTGAAGAGTATGGCTGACATTTCTGCCACATGATTTACAGTGTAAACTTGTTGAAAACTCCTGGATCATTATGTCAGTACTTTCTTGAGGGAAAAACATGGTTGTAAAACTGTAAACTAAGATTTCTCCCTTTGGCAGAAAAGAAAATCAGAAGTTTTGGTTGTTCATTTTTTAATCATCTCATCTCATGTATGTATTAGAAGAGAAGGGTTTTGAAGTGTTAGAGTGGTATTTTTCCCTAGTTGTGGTCAATGGAGAAATCTAGAAAGTATAGGATGTTTGCTTTCTTTGCCAGTATTTGTTTTCAGTATCAATTTATAATGGCAAAAATTAAGACATCAAATTCTTTAAAAACAAATCTTTGCAATCTGGTTTTTGTTTTCCTTATCCTAAGATATCAGAGATCAAGTCTGTTTTTAATAACTAGCTAATGAGCCACTGAAATAGGTCTTGTTGAGATTCCTTCTGGGAAGATTGATTAAATTCTCCTATATAATACAATAACAAAGTAAATCCAGAGTGCAACCAACACAGGAAACATTATGAGTCAATTGGTCTTCCACTCATGATGGTTCTTATACAGTAACTAATGAATATTGCAGGAAGTTGGAATGCAGAACAGGACTAGTATGACTTTTCAAATATATTTGGAATTTGTGGAATGGTAAGCATGAAAATTTGCTTAATTTTTAACATGAGTGGAAAAATATTTCTTTGAAAATTTTCTAGACTTCTGACTGCTGCCCAGAAATACAAAGTAGAAAATTCAGGTATATGGAGATGGTCTTACTCTGCTTTAGAAGGATTAATAATTTCAAGTTAAGATCAAAAGAATGTCCAATATATGTAATATCCTTACATATATGTAATATATGTAATCTACCTTAAGCAAGTAACACATATATAATACTGACTTTCACTTGGCGTGTTAGTGATGAAAAGGAGTTGAGTTTAAATTTTGTCTGAGCCACAAGGTGGTGTTAATTCATGTTAAAATAAGTCATCCACAATATGCACTTAAGGGAAATTCAAAGCTATTACAACAGATGGCCTGCCAAAAATCTTAGGTAATTTATGACAGTCTAATAATGTTAAATTCTTTGAACATGTGTAAAAATGGGGAAACTTGCAGGTCTAATTCCTGAAAATGTGGGAAGCACAAAATTGTGTGAGAACACTGATGATTGAACTGCGCTGCAAATTCACAATGTTCTTTGTTATGTGCAGTTTGATTTAATGGAGTGTTTAATTGTTGATAGAAGTTCAGTAATTTCTTAAGGAAATATTATGTTTTTCGTTACCCTTAATGAAATCCTGTGCAGCACCTGCAAGGTAACTTCTTTTTCTTACTGTGTTTGTCTAATCAGGTACCACCAAATTGTTTTTAACCAGAAAATTATGAAAAGGACTTCTCTATCCTAAAATTCCACATATGAATTTCTTCTCTTTCCCAAATGAAACATTCGTGATTATGTAATAGTGCAATACCATCACACTGCTTGTGTAGACTTTTTCAGTTTATCTTTGTCACAGTCAATCTTTGACACGGTGTGACTTTTCTGATCCTTCTGAATCTACATAGATTTAAAATGGAGCAAAGTCCAAGTCACATGCTTGATATAGTTCAATTTTGCTAAAATATGTGTACTTCTACCACATTTTCTGTACTGATAGGTTCACTAAAGAAAATCTTAATTTCTGGTTCAGTATTATTTCAACTGGTATCTGTGTTATATCAAGCTGTCCCTGAAGGATTTTTTTCTGTGTTTATCTGACACAGAAGAAAGATTTTTCTAGGAAATACCACTGAATAGTATGGCTGATTGGAGTAGAAAATATATTGCTATTAGGCTGGAATGTATGGCTTAGTAGAAGAGAAAAGAAGTAGACAGCAGGAAGAAGAATCATGATACATTTGTCATTAAAATACTTCAATGTCCCTGGAAGTCCAAGTAGGTTTTAATGTTTTTACAATGGAATTCATATGTATGCTTAGTGCAAAAATATTTACCTGGTTTCATACTATTGAATGGATTTCTTGTTGCTACAAATGTGATTTTTCTAATGTGAATATTTCCAAATCAATTTATGGTCTGTTGGAACTTTATCTTCATTTTATCTGTGGAAGATTATTTTCCAAGGATTTTTATTGGGATAGGACGTAACTGTTTTTACCATTCAAGGCTGTATAATGTCCTCAGCTGAAAAATCTTCTAACATTTAGCCTACAGCTTAATAGTTCATTTTGATTCCTGTTTCTGGACACAAGTTAAATATGAGACTTCTCAGCTCAGTTGTGTCCTCTTACAATAAACTACTTTAAATTACTTTAATTCCCTTTTGCTTGATGAACATCACATTCATGTCCTCATATTTTTATTGCCTTTAAGAAGAAAAGTTAGCAGTGAAATTTGTATTTAGTCATTGCTTTAGACCATGCTGAAGGACTCTTTTCTTTTGAAGTACATAATATGTTGAATTAGTCCCAAAATTAAATTCAAATTCTGTACTAAATAATAATTAACCCCCCCCCCATATATTATTACTTCTATTTAGTCTATGGAACTTACACTCTTTGCTGCATTACACACATTGCACTGTGGCTTGGATCACATTGAACTTCAGTGGCATTTCACTAGAAGGAATACATTAATAGCAACATGGTTTTTTGCCTTCCTGCTTGTATTCATAGGGGGCTTTTTTTCTGCCCTTTGGCTGAATTTTACTGTTCAGGCTGACATTATCCTCAACTTTGTGAGGTTAGGTACATTTAAAAATAGGTTTAATAAAATTTGCTGGCTTCTTTCTAAGAAAGAAGTTAAAAATAACCCAAGCTACTTTGTCAGTGTAAAAATTTAGGCAGAGGTACAATAGTTTTGGAAGTCACAGTTTACCTCATGATAATCAAAGATCTTTCAGAGTTCTTTGGGAAAATTACTGGAGACAGCGCCTGTTCACTTCTTTTTGTTTTCCTTCATTTTTAACTGTAGGTGTGGTTCAAAATATTTCTGAGTTTAAAGAAAGATCTTACTTGAAAGATCTGAGATTTTTTAGTTTCCAGTGGTAAGGAACTTGGAAAATTCAATCGGAAAACAATAACTGTTAACAAATTTTCAGATTGGATCAGGGTAGTTAATAGTGGCAAGAGAATTTCTGTGTCATCATCCTGCCCAACCAGTGAGGTTTGAGGAATGGTCAGGCTTATGCTTTTTTTATGTTACTCTGTATTTTTAGTTAGATTTCCTTGCCATAAATCAGTTGAGGATAGCGACCTGACACAATCTGCAAGTGCTTCAGTTTCTCTGTTATGGGAGACATGGGAGCTTGTACTGTTCTTTGGGCACCAGAAATTTTGCCTTTTACCAGGGAACTGTAAAAAACATGTTTTTCTCATTTATATGGGCTTTATAAACTGCTTGTAGAAAAATGAGTTAAAAACATTTTTTTGCAGTAACTACTTCAAATTTTGATCTTGCTGCTCTTGACCTGCAAAACTGGAAGTGACTGGAATCTTCAAGAATCTCCTCTTTTAATTCCTTTGGTTCTGTATCTATCCAGGCACTCCCTCATACTTCGTGCTCATCTGTATGTGTCTGAGCAAGGTTGTCCAATGTTATTTGTGGAGCTGATGCTCCACAACAGGATCTCATTCTGTTTGGTGTGGGGTTGGGGGCAGAGGTTTTACTTCCAACTGGTCTCCAGAAGTAGTGTTTCATATACCGTAGTACACCAGCACCTTGTTCTTGTCTCTGCTCTGCAAATCTCTCAAGTAGTAGTTCATCTACGTGCATGATGATTCCACTTAGGTATGAGATAAGGATGGTGTGCAGGGCACCAAGGTTTAATGTCTCTTAGTTTCATGAATGTTTATGATGAGACATTTGTTTTGAAATGTTTTTTTCTGTAAATCATAATTTGTGATTGTATGCTTTTGTAGCAATAATCTCAATAATGTGATATTAAGAATTTCTTGCAAGGATAAGGAAATGCGATCATTTACACATTTCCTCAAATAAAGAGGCCTATATTGTTAAATACTCAAGAAAGTAAAATCCTTCCTGGGCTTTTTCAGTTACTGTGATTTTTGACATGTTTTGGAGCAGTTGGTTTCTTCTGAAAGCCTACACTTTGTGATTTTATTCCCCAATAAAATAATCAAAGTGTGCTGCACTCCTTAATCCTTGTATAAAATTATATTATATATTCTATGCCTTGTTATAAATTGCTTTGAAGACTTACTTGTGAAAGCTTCCTTTTCAGTGAAAAACCTCTGTGGCATGAATAGAACTGTGTGCATTTCTTTTCACACTCTGTATGTTCCTTGTCTTTCAAAAATACTGATCTACTTGGCAGTTGCTGAAGTTTCACTGTGAAAGTTTATTCCTTATCATACCTTTTTATTACAAAATCCTAGCTTCCAGTTCTTTATTACAGTTCTTTAGTAATCTGTCAGTTCATAGGAAATTGAATGTAAAAAATTAAAAATACTTAAAAAAGTTGAAGCCAATGTTCTGCTTTTACAAAGAATCATATAACTTAGTTTCTAAAAGACAACTCTCTTCCATTTCCTACACCCGTTTTTCTTCACTGTCTCACTCTGAATTGTGCTACCAGCTACAGATTGCTTATGTTTCTCTGATAGACTCTCATCGTTATGGCAATTGTCTGTGGCCCTCAGTGAATTTTTCTCTCTAGCCAGCAAAAAGGAATTTCCCAGCTTGACAAGATTTATACTGATCTAGAATAAATGGTAAAATTTTTTTTCCTGTAAGAAGCAATGAGTCAGTTCTTACTAAGGTATCTGCAGGCTCCTTAAAACATGTATTAAATCTCCCACAACTATGCATTAAATCAGGTGAGGAACTGAGCACCCCAGAGCTGTGCGTAGTTATCTGGACAGCATGTTAAATTGATTTCTACTTGGATTTGTGAGCATATTTCGTCAACATCAGGTGTATTCTGAAGTAACATTGCATTTTTAAATTACGAGAATTTTTACAAAACTGTTGTGCAATAATTATCTGAAAGAAACAGATACTCATCACACTGTCAGTGAAAGGAGTATCATTGGGAAATGGATTGCACAGGAAAGTTTCAAGCTGAGGGCTTTTACTTCTTTTAAAAGTACTTTTACTTCTTTTTCATTTCCTAAAGCTGACTGAATGATATACTTCTCAAAGGAGAAGAAGTTGAATTCCCTTAAAAGGTTTTCAGCAGTTCTGAGACTACAAGCAGATCTTTCCCATAAAAGAAAATAATCTGGCATAATGATATACTCTTGTGGATCGAAGTGTTTCATGCCCTTAATTGATAAAAAGTGGTTGTTGTTTCACCAGGAGAAACTTCTTGGTTTGGGCTGTCAGCCCTGCAGAGCTAGACACTGGCATACACATGAGTCTGTATGGCAGGCTGTTTTGTCAGCAAGGCCACAATAATCTCTGTTTTCACAAAAAATAAAGCTGGTTCTCTCCAGCTCCCATTTTCATGTAAAAAAATTTGCCATTTATTGGTATTTTTTTTTTACCCACCTTACTCAAGAAGATGAATGGGCATTGGTCAATACTTAAGAAAAAAATGCTGTTTGTGGGGTGGTTGTGTGGATTTCTGTGGGGATTTTTTTGTTTGTTTGGTTTTGTTTGATTTTTTTTAATAATGCAAGCACTTAAAAACAAATTCTATCTGTAGTCGACCCATTGCTCTGTATGATCTGTTTCCTTCCTTGTCAGCTGACAATCCCCATCTCAAATTAAGTTATGTTCCCCAAACATTCGGGCACTAGAAGCAGGGCACCTACTGGGTTTCTCTTCAAGGCAGTTTAAAGGCTGTGTTGTCCTTAAGCCATGCATGCTCAGGAGTAACGAATTTGACAGTTCTGATTTTGCAGTGCTAGATGAACAAAGTAGCCCGTGCCATCTTCATCAACAAATAGATGGGTAACAGCTGAGGAACTCCATGGTAGATGTAGATATACAGCCAGAAAAAATATCCAAACTTGTATCTGGAGAGAGGAGAGATGTGAAATGCCTGTGTTGGAGCATGAGACGTTTTCAACCACGGAAGTTTCTCAAACCTAACTCATGAAGAGTTTGATTGAGGCAAACCCTGTTGGGCATTCCAGGAGGCTCTCATTAATTAACACTTGAAGAATTTTTAATGGTACTTGAGATTCATATGCCTTCCTCTAATTGTATATTTTGGATTAATGGTTTTGTGTGCATTGGTCTGTTTCGTCTCCTGGTAGTAATGTGCTTGTGCTAGCCAAATACAACTGTTATGCTCTTTAAGGGGGATGGGGGGGAGAAGAGAGGTTCCTGTATATGCTACTACATGTTTCATATTCCTTAGGTCTTTTGGTCAAAATAGGTGTTCTCGTAAATGTTCTTATTTTTTGTAAATATAATGTACTGGCAAAGTAAAATGAAAAGGCCACATAAGATCAAAATCATTCATAGAGAGTCCAGTGAATAAGAGGTGCCCATTCTCTGCAACTATCCAGTGCTTCAAATTCAACACTGGAGATTGATAATGCCATGAACTGGTAATAGACCACATCTGTTGGATCTTTCATTTGTGTGTCGACCAATACTGGTGTAGTTCTTACTCCATTTTGTAGTGTTGAAAGGCAGTGTTGTCTTTAGTGTTCCAAACAGAAGAGTTCTTTGGCCATAAGATTTGCACTGTCTGCAAAATCAGGCTATCCTTGTTCTGTTCACCTCCTTCTCTTATCTAAATACTTACATTACTTCTTGTTAGACTGTGTGCACTAGCAATGCTGTTCATCCTTACTTTTAGATGTTAAATGCATAGACTGTTTCTATTTTAGTAGCTTTTTTTTTGCATCAGTTTCTACTGATATGTTCTTTCCCCTACCTCCTGATAATTTTAGAGCAACGAAACATTTGTTGGTTTGCTCACTTCTTGGTTGGGCAATGCCTAAATTTTCTGTGGAGTGCTCTGTGTACTGTATGAGCAGCGAGTTAGCAGCAGGGACTCCTGAGCAGGTTTAAAAGTGACAGTTGAAACTGTACTTTCCTTTTTTAATGTACTGTCACACTATCATGACTGTGTTCAATTTTACTGTATGGTATCTTGCAAATTAATTCTAAAACTCTTCTGACATTGGAGAAAAAAACCCCAGTAAACAGCTGGCTCAGAAACTGTACAGGGATGACTTTTAGCAAGCCTGAAAGCCCTAAGATGTGTTTTTGTTTAGGTGTTGTTGTTGTTTGTAGCTTTTTGGGGGGGATATATTAAGAAAAAATAAACCCTGTATTCATCTTTCATCCTTACTAGAAATTTGAAGTGACAGGAGATGTAACATCCTTAACTTTTGCACATTTGGGCGGTGCTGCTGCTGCCTTTTTTTACTGGTATTTTCGATGATTCTTCAGGCTTTTTTTAGTGTGGTTGTGTTTCGTTAAGTTGTGAAACAAACTGTTTGCAAAGGCTTTAGTTCATCTTTTTTGTTGTCTTTGTCTCTTGCTGTTAAATGTGAATGGACTGATGGACTGAATGAGATGAGTTACTCTTGTGCAATAAAACAAGTGAAAAACAAACTGTTAGAGAGGAAACAACTTGAGCAATAATTCTACACTTGATGGAACTTAGAAGTGTCCAAACTGGAGCTTGATTTGACACTGCAGTGAAGCGAATGATTATCTTCTGTTCAGACTACCACCTGTGCATGTTTAAAACTGTTTGCTGAGTCAGCTTTTGTTTATTATAGCCATGTCCAATTATATTTTTTGTAGAGTTTTAAATCATACTACTGCATTGAGCATCTGAGTACATCTAGAACTTGATATTATTTTACTTCATGCTTTTTTCTAGCACACTGTGAATGGAGGGGAGAGTCATAATTTGGTTTTGATTTTATAAGGAGTGTGCAAGAGATTAAGGTCAGAGAGTCTCATTTTCCCTCTTGAATGTGAGGTGTGTGATTTGTTTTAGCTGAGAGTAGGGGAAGGATTCTTGTTGCCTTACAGCTTCTTCCAGAGAAGTTGTCTTTAACTGCATTTAATGAATTTTTGTGATTCCTGAACTTCTGGGTCAAGCCTTCACTCAAGAGCGGTTCGACTGATATCACATGAAACAAATTATCTCCTGCAATTCGACCCACTGTGATTGTATTATTGCAACCATGAAGTATTTTGAAATTACATGCTCTGAACAGCAGTGTTCTATCTGGCTTGTCAGAAGTCATCCAGTTTTCTTCTTGAGTGTATTTCCTCTCAGCCTTCTCTGTTGGTAGCAGAGTTGTCAAGTATGTCAAAGAATGAATAGGGCTGTGTCATTTGTCTGGGTTTGGTACTTGAACCTGTATCTTACGTCTTGTTCATCTGATGACTACATAGGGATGTTGAAAGTTTTTTGAGGTGTGATTGCTTCTTTTGGGACACCAGAATCTGGCTTCTCTAAAATACCAAGAAGTTTTTGATAGAGGAAGGTAAACAATTTCAACCAATGAATCTAAATATATTTCTTAGTGGTCAGAAGGGAGAATCTGAGATTACTGCTTTAAACTGTATATTGCTGTTTTAGTATCCTGTGACAGAGATAGTCCTATGCAAACCTCATGAAGTTCAAAAAGATCAAGTGCAAGGTCCTGCACCTGAGTCGGGGAAATCCCAGGCACATCTGTGGGCTGGGCAGAGAACAGGTTGAGAGCAGCCCTGCCAAGAAGGCCTTGGGGGTGCTGGTGGATGAGAGGCTGGACATGACCCAGCAGTGTGCACTTGCAGCCCAGAAAGCCAGTTGTGTCCTGGGCTGCATCAGGGGCAGTGTGACCAGCAGGTCGAGGGGAAGTGATTCTGCCCCTCTACTCTGCTCTTTTGAGACCCCACCTGGAGTGCTGCATCCAGCTCTGGGGTCCTCAGTGCAGGAAGGACATTGCCCTGTTAGACCAGGTCCAGAGGAAGCCACAAAAATGCTTGGAGGGATGGAACACCTCTACCCTGGATACAGGCTGAGAGCACTGGGCTTGTTCAGCCTGGAGCTGTTCAACCTTAGAGCAGCCTTCTGGTACCTGAAGGGAGGCTACAAGAGAGCTAGTGAGGAGCTGGTGACAAGGGCAGGTAGTCATAGAGGGAATGATTTGAAACAAACAGATTTAGACTATATGTTAGGAAGAAATTATCTACTGTGAGGGTGGTGAGAGCCTGATGCAGGTTGTCCAGAGAAGTTGTGGGTGTTCATCCTTGAAACTGTTGGATGGGTCGTTGAGCAACCTTCTAGTAGAAGGTGTCTTGGCTCATGGTAGGGGGATTGAATCTTTGTGGTCCCTTCTGACCCAAACCATTCTATGATTTCTGTAAGGTAAGATATCACCAGGACTCCTTTTGTTCTGTAAAAGTGCCTTGCTTCCCTGAGAACTTGTTTTCTTCTGTCTTTTTTTGTATTATCCTGTCTCCAATGCCATATACTTGTCTTCCTGCAGCACAGGCTGATACAAAGCTGAAGAGAAGTAGGTGCATGTGTAGAAGAGTGCTTTTGGTGCAGTCAGTGGACTGACCATTACCAGCGTTAAACTAGAAGATTGTTTGTAGATTGTCATAGAAGGTAACTATTCATGATTTTAGAGTTTTTATCCAAGCTGAACTTCACTTCAGGATGGCAGTGCCTATATGTGTATTCATTCATCTCTGTTGGTAGCCACAAAATGAACAGCAATCTGTTAGGTTTTGTCCTCATTACTGAAGTCATGTAGACAAAGATAAACCTTATCAGTCTGATGTTTTGAAAACCTGAAAGCAGTATCACTTATGGTGTGTCTTAAATTAAGTAGGTTTTCCTCTTCATCCTTTTTTTTCCTTTTTGTTGTGGTAAAACCACCTGTACAGCTGTATGGAAACTGAAGAGTCTGCAGCTTTAGCTCCCACAGTCAAATGCATAGGTTCTGTTGTACTAATTTAAAGTTAAGGTATTAATACAGTCAAAGTTTAGTTTATTTATATATCCTTCCCCCCCCCCCTCCTGTTCATGGTGTGTAATTTCATTCCGGTATCATGTGTATTTTATTATTTGCATTCAATTATTCTACTGGTGTTCCCTGTTGTTTCCTACTGTTAACATTATAACTGTCTACCTTGTGCCTCTATGTCTCTCCGCCCCCAGCCCCCTACCCCTTTCATATTAGCTTTTCAAGGTTTGAGATTTTGTTGTGTTTCTGTATCTCAGACAACATCAGAGCTATTGAACCATCTGTGTGTAAATTTTACTTCTTTTAATAAACTTCTGGAGTTTTATTAACAGCTTTAGATAATGATTAGCCAGTCCTCTGGATATAAGTGTGCACTGGGTACTAGAAGTCTGTTTGTTCGAAGATACCTTAACTGAAAAATAAAATGTAAAGGAAGACCATATCTGGAGGTATAAGCCAGAGGGGGAAGGGAGCAGAGTTATGGTTGAGCTTTCAGCCTTAATTCTGTGTTTCAAGAGTTCTGAATGCTTGGTTTGTTAGCATTAGTGCTGCACTAACTTAGGGTATTTTTCCATGAGAGTGTGTGTGTTTAACCAACTAAGCATGAAATCCCTTGCTTCTGTTTGTCCCTATTAAATAGTGACAACAAAAGAAACAGACAGGAGATGGGTCCAGAACAAAGCAGAAATAATGGAGTATTTCACCCCAAAAAGGAGAGTGAAACGACAAGTACGAGTAGGCAAAGACAGACTCAACAGCTGGAGGCAGTTTAATGTGTTGTAGAGAGTAGTAATTCAGAGACATTTGCTGCCCAGAGCTTCAATCTGTGATCTCCGAGCGGCACAAGACATCAGAAGGGTTTGGCCATCCCTGCTGTAAACACTGTATGCTTTTCCCCAGAAGAACTCTCCATAGAGCTTTAAAAGGACACTGTCTAGGATTGTCAGCATAAATACTGATCCACCTAAAACCAGAGTTATCTGGTTGGGTTAGAAATCCATAAGGTAGAGTAGGACTGCCTGACTTCTTCCCTTAACTCTTGCAAATGATTATACATGCACATGCTGTATGTGTGCACACTTACAAGTAAAATGAAAGCCACAGTGGTTCTGAATATTGCACAGATTTCTGCACACTTCAGCATGTATTGCTCCCAGTTTCCTGGATAAGTACATCCTTTTTTAAAAACTGGCTAAATGCATACATATTTTAAAGATACCTTATTGTTTTATTTTCAGTACTTAAAAAATAAATTTGTTCATTAAAATACAAAATTAATATTAAAATCATGAAAGCTTACATTTTGATATGTTGCTCCCCTTACAGGAAGTAAGGGGAAAAGGCTCAAAAAAAAAGGTGTTTATTTTTTGTTGCTAGCAGTGGGGCTGGAATACATGACCATATCCCAAACAACATTTTAGTGACTGTACCAGCCAGCTTTGCTTGACCATATGTTTGCAGTAGTACAGCATTTTCTTTCTGTCCCCTCCACCACTTCCTCCAAGAGGCACTGTTTGGGTTCAGAGTTTGCTTTATAATACATAAAAGGCAGGCTTTTATTGCCCAATGAGCAAATAGGGTTTGGAAACCAATGGAAGAGACTTCCAGGACCATATCTGAGAAGTGTTTTGAGACCTGTCAGACTGTTAGTTCAAGCTTCTCTTATGCCCTTTGGGTTGTCCAAATGGAATGGAAAGTATGCTGGTTTGGGAAAGAACTGGGTGCTAGCAGTGGATTGAGCAAGTCTCTGTGTTTCTAATATATTTGTGTTTTGGAATTCTGGGACCACTTCTTTAGTTACTATTACACATTTATTGCAATTCTGTGGATTTCAGAGTGCACTGTAGTGTGTGACGACATCTTAAATGATGTGTAGCTCTTAGTCTGTGGTTATAAAATATTTCAGGATGCATTTCCTGTCCATGATAAAATGCAGAATGTAAGGTGTAATTTTATTTCCATGGTCAACGACTCTGAATTTTCTACTCTCCACAGATATTGTGTGGCTACTAGATGCAGCTGCCAAAGTTGTGACAATAGAGGTTTAGTCTCCATAATGGATGCTTAAATAGCTCTGACTTCGTTAAGGGCCAGGTAACTTTAAGCTACTGAGAGAACAGGAAGAGGGTGATCAGGCTGTTTGTATAGTGATATTTCCAATAGGACACATGTTCACTGAGCTTGAGTAAGGAGGATTGCAAAACAAGTTCATATATATTATTACAAGTATCCCCTACAATGTGCTGTAGAATTTCTCATGTCAGCCACTTCTAAGTGCTATACACAGTAATTTTAAGTTTTAGCAGCTTTTTGAAGCTAGAATATGAAAAGTTTGTTTTCATTACAGCTAAACCAATCTACTGAAGGAAATTAGCCTAGCACAAGGACAAAGTCACAAATATAACAAAGATAGGGGAATCATATAAAATAAAATAGGAGAGTTGTCTGGAGGGAGCCATTTTCCTGGCTTCTGGAAATCTCGGAAATTTTCATACCTAACTGTGCTTACTGGTGAAGAATGCATGAGAGGGTGGTGGGTCTACATGTGCTGGTTTGGATGTGCAATTTGACTTGGATTTTTGATCATATGTTTAATCCACAGCACATAAAGATTCTCCATACTAAGTTAGACTTGAGGAATCTGCACTAAAGAGACACTGAAGTTTACAAAACCTGCCTGTGGAGCCCTTCTGTCACCCACAGAGCCTCCACATGTATTCTACAAAGAGCATAAATTACCTTTCAGAGAATTACACATTATTAGGCGTTTTCAGGGCTGCAAGGGACATGTCTGGTTGCATAAGAACTGGCACAGTGTCTGGACAGAGAGAAGCACAGAATTCCATCAGCTCATCTATTCCTTTATATTTTTCAATATGACATCAAGAAGTTGTTGCAAAGATGCCATACTGACAGGGACAAATGAATACTGTTTAAAGACTGGCTGCAGAGTGTCTGACACACAGCCTCGGGAGCTCTGGCAAGCTTCGAAGAATTTTATGTGGCCTTCAGCCTGATATCCATTAAGTGAAAACCCTGTTTAAAGGAGTTTGTGTTGTGCAGTGAACTCAGTTGGCCTTTCTCACTTTAGTGCCAGAGACTCATTTGCTGTGGCTTTGTAGAATCTGTGAGATAAATATAAACCAGTAAATAAAACATCCATAAATAAAGCTATAAGGCATGTTTACTCCTTTAAGCTATGGACACACATATAAGTGCAAATCTTCTTGAAAAAATAATTCTAGAATCAAATTTTAATAGAGGCAAAGCTATTATTTTTTAAAATCCCTTGTCCTTGTTCAACATAACTACTACTATAAATATTTTTACTTCTTCTGAAGTATTTTCTTTCACTTTTCTAAAAGGTGTTAAAGGAGTTTTGTAACCTTCAGCAAATGTTTCTTTTCCTTCTTTAAAGCAGTGAAAACTGTTTCAGCAGAATGTATAATAGCTTACCATCTATACAGAAAGAATCCAATTAAATTTCTGCGTTCTGTGAGCTGTCTTTTTATAATCACATTCTCACTGGACAGTTTGCTCACAGGGTCAGACCCCACTATTTGCATCAGTGCCTTACTGACGTGAGTTCAGTTTCTCTGCTCCTACAGTAGTCCTCTATGGGAGAAACTGGATAGTTACGAAGAAAAACTAGGTTGTAAACTTAAGGTTGTAAAGACCGGATCTCTTTTCCCAGTACAGTGATTAGTTTGTGGTTAAGATGGAAATGGGACTTTGTAAAGACAGAATGTGTGAGAAACGAGTGATTACATAAACAAGTTTTCTCTTCCCTGTTACAGCAGATGCCTTCCTCTGATGTGAAGGTGGCATATATTGGGGAAAAAGGTATTTATATATATTAGGGTGGTGGAGGTCTGTCTTGGACATCAGCAGGTCATTATGCTCCATACATCAAATATAAACTTCCTAGCTTTCCCAGAATGGTATGCTTTTCGATTTTTACATAAAAAGCTTCCATATTGCATATAAGCAAAGGTCTGAAGAACCTTACTGAGTGCCTAAGGGACCTTTTGGATGAACTTGGCCAGCTATGGTAAACCTGTTTAGGAGGAGTGAGCAGAATCCTGAAGTAGGCTTTATGTAAGCTATTTTTATTTCTTTATATCATGATTCATTTATACTTTTCCAGGGAAAGTGAGAAATCTGCATATTTTTTACTAGAGCTGTGTTCAGGAAAGTTGATGTATTTATTTACAAGCCATAGTTCTTTATGACTGATATCGTAAGCTAAAATGCCTGACGAAGCAAACCCAGGAAGCACATTAGTGGAGCAAAGGTTCCTAATGCTTTCCTATGACAACAGGTGAAGCCTTGCCAGCAGCTGCTGAAGAGTGGTTCTGATATTCTCACCAGGTATTGCATGAAATTAACATAGGAAGCAAACTCATGCATAACCAACTGCAGAGCTGACTGGGGCAGGTGCCTATTTTGCTTTATGTGCACAGTTTGTGCTATTTGGGAAATATTCCCCAAACCAGCTCTTTGAGTTTTAAGTGAAAAGCTCACACATATATTTGTTCTCTTATAAAGCCATTCTACATTTTAGTGGACGTGGTCTTGGTCTATTACTGTTTAAGTTTGTCAAAATAGCAAGTTGGAATAAAAATTTGCTTCTCCTTCCTTTAAGTTTATAAACTTGAATTTTAAACGTTGTGGAATAAACACTGGAAAAAACCTAAAAAAGTAACCTCATCCTTTTGTTTTTGTTTTGTTTGTTTTACCTCACCCTGGCAGTGTTTTAGAGCACTTTGCTGCAAGGGACCGCCACCACCACGACCTGAATATGACTTAGTTTGCATAGGCCTCTCTGGTTCTGGCAAGACAAGTCTTCTGTCTCAGCTTTGCAGTGAAAGCCCGGAGAATATCGTGTCTACCACAGGTAGGATGCTGTCTTTATTCCACGGTGTGCAGTAACAATGCCCAAAGGTAACTTTTGAAACATATGGTAAAGGTTGCAGAGAGCTTCATCCTACTTATTTTACTGTTGAAAGTACCTCATGGATTGCTTTGAAGCTACCACTGCTTACTCTTTCAATGTTTGTTCATACATTGGGGAATATCCATGAAAACATACAACTTGGAACGTGTTAAAGGTCCAAACAGTCTGGTGTAATGAAGCAAGAACCAAAACATACAGTAGCACTGTACTGTAGACACATTACAGCATTTCTTTCCCCTCATTTTACTTTAGGCTTTTAAGTCTTGTTATATGGAGAGAAAGGAGGAGAATGTGCTGTAAAATAGAATAGGAGAGTGATGTTCTGAAACTTAAACTGGGATTTATTTCTGCACATACTTGGTCTGTACTGCCTTATGGTGTATGCTAGCAACCAAAAGAAAAAATGTGATAGAGTTTTTTTCTAGTGATAATCCCTACTTTTTAGAGCAGCAACAGGCTTTTTTATGTAGTAAGGGCAGATTGAGATCAGAGAATCAATGTATAAAAACTTTCCATTGTATTGAGAAGGTACATAAAAACAGACAACACAACCACAGAAAAAAGGTATCTTTAAGTCCAAAAAATTTGAACAGGCGTCTTGATATGGGTGAACCCGAATGCCTAATACTGAAAAGGGTGTTTTGATTAAAAAACAATCCAAGGACAAAACAGCACCAGAAGAATCAGAAACAGGAATACCTGGCTGCAAAGTTCAGGAAGAGGAAAGTCTAGGTCGTAGAGATCAAAGAAATCTGGTTCAGTGGCTTCAGCAATTACTAAGGTTGATTTGCTGATGGAACAGATACCAAGTGTTGTGCAAGTAACTTGTGTTTACAGTTACATGGCTTTGTATTGTAGCTGTTGTTCATGGGCCTGAATTTTATGAATATGCCTTAGTAGCCCTAACTGTTTTTCCGTGTATCTTTGTTAAATGTACAAGGACATAAGGTTATTTAATACAACTGTAAGTAAAATGTAAAACAGATACAAGAGAATACTGGGTTTTTCTTATGAGGAATAATTAACCTGTTGCCTACGTAGTGGTGTTATTGGGAATGTTAGAGATCTGACACTTCATTGTGTGGAGAAGGTGTCAATGACTAACTCAAAAAGTTAGAAGGAAATTGTAGAGTAATTTAGCGTTCCCCCCCCCCCCCCCCCACCCAC